>JAOCPS010587212.1:0-20281 GCA_025505425.1 Graphium colonna | reverse complement strand
AAGACGCTACTACGCATACGTGCTGTCCTTCCTCGGCGCATGCATAACTTACACCAATACATTTTTTTTGTCCCGAAAAAAACCTTAATAACTTGGTCACTATGTCATTCAAATAAGTATTTTAATAGCGCTACTATTCTTTACGACTGTGATATTTGTATGGTTTGGACCGAAGTAATTGAGCTCACGGTACGTAGAAAAATGAAAACAAAAACATACGATTGCTTTCATTTCTACTAGACGATCACTTTGCTTTTTGTTTAAAATAATAATTACTGTAATAACTGGGGCTTTTTCAATGCTAGAAAGCAGAGTTATCAAGTAAAAAAACTTAACAAATTTATTTTCATAGAAAATTATAAAAACCCACTTCAAACGCCTTAAAAGTGCACCTTGAAACATATCTTTTACGTTATTTTGATTTCAAAAACAAACTACTAATCCGATTTTCATAAAACCTTTGTAGGACTATTGTGGAAGTGAAATCGGATAATAAAACATTTTTTCTAATCAGTTCATAAGTTGCGGAGATATGTGCCAACATCTCAAATTTATTTATTTTTATTTTAAAAACAAACTAATAAACCGATTTTTTTATTGTTTTATGGAACTATCTAAGAATAACGGTCTATATTTGATTCCTGACTTCATAAATGACGGAGGTACACGCAAAAATACATAAAATCAATTGTGTTATTTTGATTTAAAAGAAAAAGTACTAAATCGATTCAACTAAAAATTTTATGCCACCATTTCGGAAAAATAGCCTATGAGATAAAGAAAATTTTTAAAATCGGTTCATAAATCGCGGAGAAATGGTGAACGTACATAAAAAACGTATATACATTAAAATTGTGAACCTTCCTCTTTTTGAAATCGGCTAAGAACGATCTAACAACAAATAATAAATTGTCGACAATGTTTGTTACCTGACACAATAGCATCAACTGCTTAGTCATTTATATGAGGTACAATCAGTGATCATATTTCTTTTTTACTTCAGTAAAGTGATTACGTTATAATGACATACAATATCTAATATTAATGACTTGCAGAATTCTTTTCAACATTCAAAGTCATACAAACAATTCATTACACGTCGATACCTTAATTCGCAAACCAGCTAACTTCATTTGAGTAATTTTGTAACCATAACCATTTCCACAGCTTGTGCTGCACTTCTACGCCCACGCTCGCCCGGGGAAATACCACCGCCTTTTTACGAAGTCGGCATAATAATAGTACGCATGACTTTGGGGATGCCGGGTGACCATGTCTACCCTTTCCACTCCTTTCCCCATTCCAAATACCCCTATCCTATCCAATAAACATAATCTATCCAATTTCCCACTTAGACAACGCACTCGCGACTCTTTGGATGCGTGTGTATATGGACGACGGGATCGTTTACCAACAAGTCAACCGTCTCCTCGTTTGTCTTCCTTTGAATAAAAAAATGTCTTCGTGGACTCCACGTTTTGATAAAAGTGGAGTTAACTAGTTTGCGAATTAAGGTCTCTCTAAGTAAGAGCACCTCTTGTTTAGAGTAAAATAAATATGTCAATCTTTCTCTTTTCGTTTTGTGTGGTGAGTGATAACTGTAGGTATATTTTAGAACTCAATCTCCTTTAGTACTCACTCTCTAGGACTGACTGCAAAGGTGACAGCACACTGCAACAAAACTTATCGCAGAACGTAAGGTAAACCGTCTACTCGCGGCTTATTTAAAAATTGATTTGACATATCTTTCAAAGCTTTTGCTGCAATTCTACGCGCTTGCCCAGGGAAGGACCACCACCCGCTACAAAGTCGGCATAAAATAAAGTATGCATGACTTTTGAGCTTGCCGGATGGCTATTTCTAAACTTTTCTTTTCCACTCCTTTCCCCTCCAAATCCGTAATCCCAAACCCTTTCTGTCCAATACAATTTCCCAAGTTGACAACGCACTCGCGGCTCCCTTGATATCCTGCGTGTCTATGGGCGACAGGATCTCTTAACAACAGATGAACGGTATACTAGTTTGTCTCCCTTTCCATAAAAAAAATTAGTTAGTAAACATACTCAAATTTTGCTAGAAGAGTTAACACCGGGGTGACTTCTTCTTTTATTACAAGTTTATTTTCATAGAAATTTACAAAAACCGACTTCAAACGCCTTAAAAGTGTTCCTTTGAAACATATCTTCTCTGTTATTTTGATTTTAAAAAAAACTATTTATCCGATTTTTATAAAAATTGTAGGAACATTATGGAAGCGTACTCTATCAGATAAAAGAATATTTTTTCAAATCAGTTCTTAAGTTGCGGAGATATGTACGAAAATTCCTAAATTTTGTTATTTTTATTTAAAAAACAAACTAATGAACAGATTTTTTAGAAAATTTTATGGGGGTATTTATAAAGAATTCCGTATTATATAAAAATAGTTTTCGAAATTGGTTCATAAATGACGGAGATACGTGTAAAAAACACAAAATCAATTTTATTATTTTGATTTAAAAGAAAAACTACTGAACCAATTTGCGTGAAAACTTTATGGGCCAATTCCGGAAGAATACCCTATAAGATGAAAAAAGATTTTTTAAAACCGGTTTATAAATTGCCCAGATTTGAGCAAACGTACGAGCAAGCGTAACGTACATTAAAAAACATATGAACATTCGAACTGAGAACTTTCCTCCCTTTTTGAAGACAGTTAATCAAAATAAATTCTAATAATATGACAGTCGATGACGCTGTCATGCCAAAAGTACACGTCACTTTATTCAAGACAAGATCATTGTCTTCGTGCGTTCACACATGATACAAAGATATTTTCGTCCGAGTGCGTAACGAGAATAAATATAATGTTGATATAATTGATGACTGGTGAGTCACCTTGAATACTGTGAGTTATATTTAGGGATGACATATAAAGAATAAAAATACTATTAAAAATAAATATTGATTTACCACTAAGTAAACAAAATCTAAAGTTGAAAAATTATTACGTAATTCATGGACATCCGACACGGCATAGCCGGAGCGAGACAGAAGGCGGAGGGGGTCGATGAACTCGCGCGTTCAAGCCACACTTCATTCATTTATTGGAAAATTTGATCGAAAACTACGCCCCTAATTTTATTACATAAATATGATGGCAATCTAGTACCGAGTGCTCTCCTTCAATATTGTTGGTGAATCACCAGTCACCCTGTATATCACATGATACTTCTATATATATCTCGAGACTAGAGATACTTGGCTACCCTATTTTCATGTGATTTTAAATGCTCGACCGGTGCCAATTACAAGAAGTGCGCAATTTCGGGATCGTTTTCGACAGTTAATTACGTAAGGTTCTCGTTTAAACTCACGATTTACATGATGTAACTAATTGAAACCGAGCGTTGGGCAGACAGATGTTCTATATTAAACCAAATTCTTACATGAGGTATTTCTGTTATGTAGCTATGTTATATCTATACAAAAGTTATGTTTAGTCTATCTAAAAATATGTGAAATTACTTCTTTGTGACGTCAAGATTAGAGCTTTTTACTAACTGAATTTGGAAATAAGATGGAACTAATTAAGGCAGGGGGCTGTAATTTCCCCAAAATTGTTTACAGTATGCATTAGAAGTCGTCTTCTAGACGCGATTAGCTGACTATATTGTCATGGTAGAAACTTTGCAAAAACCAGGAATTTATGAAAAGGAAGAAAGACTTAATGGTTAGCGACCCTTTCGCCCATAGACAAACACAACATCCAAAGAGTCGCGAGTGCGTTGTAAAATTGGGAAATTAGACGAGATAGGTTTATTGGATAGGATAGGTTGGGATTAAGGATTTGGAGGGGAAAGGAATGGGAAAAGAGAAAGGTTGACATGGCCATCCAGCATCAATAAAAGTCATGCACTTTATTTTATGCCGACTTTGTTAAGGGCCGTGGTATTTCCCCGGGCTAGCGCGGCCGTTAAAGTGCAGAAAAAGCTGTGAAAAGATGTTATGCTCTATTACCTTGATGTTTGCGTGGACTATGACTATCCAGTTCCATATTTATGTCCCATATTAAAAGGGTTTTCAGTACAAGAACTTATTAATTGCCCTCCGAAATAATAGCTGGCCTATGCGGTGCATTTAGTACAGGGCACTGATAAATGACTCAACAAGATGATATCGTGCTATATCCACTATCAAAGGCTGGCAATGCACCCACAGCTCACATCGGGCGAATTGTCTCCTCGCTTGCTAATCTTTGTAAATTAAATACAATGTTTAAAATACAAAAATAACCGATAAATCATATGGTCACCGCTGAATAATTATTAAATACAATAAGAAATTGTTTTATAGAATCTTTTTGTCTATTGTTGTATCTTTTTTGTCTATTGTTTTCTTTTTGTACTTTAAAATTTCTAAAAAAATGCAGTAGCAACATGCTTAAATGCAAGCATTTACACCGCGTTAAAAATCGAGAATTCTACATAAAATCACAAAATTTGCATCTGTCTGCAAAATAATTTGGTTATAACGCCTACAAATTATAAATAGCAAATTTCCTTGACAGATGTTAATCGATAATTCTTACCAAAAGTAGAGATTATTATACCATTGTAATTTATTTTTAAATAGCCTATGTTTTTTACAATTAAATTAAAAGTTTTTTTCTTGATATTTTACAGCGTTAGTTAGCTCTATTTTTCGTCCGTGCTGCGTAAATATAAAAACTACGAAAGGTCACTTGTGTGATAACAATTTCTCTTCTTGACTTCCCCATGTCCTCGTAGTCGAACATGCTATTAATGCTATTGATAATAACACCATTACCGAAGCATATCCATTAAAATGTAATATAAAATTCTTAATTTGGTTTCAATAGAATATTTTAAAGTAAATAGAAAATACACTACGACAGCCAAACTATCTAAGACATGAACCAATTGCGTAGGTAGGTAAGATATTATAGTGCACGATGACGGGTTGCGACAACCGGAGGACACTTGCTATAAGTCGGTCTTTAAAAAATTTTGACTATGTCTATTACAGTGCAGGTCAACAAAGAATCTGCACGACCCCGCGCCATATTGTAGCCTCATACCTGTCATTATAATATATGGATAGAGTCAGTAAAACAGATATTTTAAATATACTTATTTTAAGCCAGAATTTTCCAATTCACTTATTTCGCTAATTCGATTATTTAATTAATTATGCAGCTAAAAAAAGAATATTTTTAAATGACCTCTGTCATTGATGGACCGCATCAATGACAGAGAATGCGCAAACATGCCTAAAATAAAAGCCTCCTTTTTTGAAGCCTATTAAAAATCTTAAATAAATAAATTATGCATGATTTTTTGCGAACTACAAAAAAAATACCGTTTTACAAACGTTTTTGGGTGCTATTCATACTTTTTGACAAATCTTTGAAAACTTGTCATTTTTGGAAACATTCTTAATGGAATAACATAGTAAATATACTTTAGGATAAAATTAATCTTTATCTCTTCAATCGTGCACTCTTAGCAGAGTGCACGACTTTCATGATAAATGCTGCGGTTGGAGCTCCTTGTTCACTAATGTACTTACGATGGAAAATACACTATTCGATATAAACATTATTTTTCCCCGATTCAAATTTTTTAATCTTTATTTTTAAAGGTGGTTGAACATATTTTTCCACAGCTTTTCTGCACTTCTTCGGCCGCGTTCGTCCGGGGAAGTATCACCGCCCCTTATAAAGTCGGCATAAAATAAAATATGCATGACCTTTAAGGATGCCGGATGGCCATGTCTACCTTTTTTCTCCCTCCAAATGCTTAATTCCCACCCATCTTATCCAATAAACTTATTCTATCCAATGTCTCAGGTTGACAACGCACTCGCAATTCTTCGGATGTTACGTGTGTCCATGGCCGACGGGATCGCTTTTCACCAGGTGAACAGTCTGCTCGTTTGTCTTCCTTTCTATAAAAAATAGTCATACTGGCCGAATTTAACCATGGCGGCAAAACGAGATAAACCGCGCAGGAGATATGATAAAGTGTACGCTACGCAGACGCTAATGCACTCTGTTTCTTTACTTTCATATCCAGTTTGGAGTGGAAACCGACACGACCGGAGGCAGATCAGGTGATTTAATGTTTTGTTGTTAAATTTGTTGATGAAGAGGAGAAAAACTTGCCATTAATGAAATAAAATAATGCATCGTGTTCACATTAAAACTTACTTTTATTTTCTTCGTATTCATCATCTAAATTTAAAGAATATTCACATAGAAAAAATACACCCTGTTTATTGAATCAGAAAAGTAACAGTTCGCAAATTATACAAATAATTAAACTTTGGGGTGAGACCGCAGTATGAAGGAAAATTAATAAGTACGATAATTAACCCGTTTTTTTTTAATAATTGCTAATATTCTTTAACAATAACGTATAATATTAAATGTACTTAAGCTACAGATGACGATAACAATTGTTCAGATAAAACCTTATTACGACAAATATCAGTGTTACTGGCGAGTCACTTTCAATATTTGAGAACTTTATATGATCCCCACCATACTATAGAATACAAAATTACCACTGAGCGAACAAGACAAGTTAAATTAATAATGACGAAACGCATTTATCGGAAAATTTGGGCTAAAACTATGCCCCTAGTTTTATTAAATAAACAAATGACAATTGAGTACAGAGTGCTCACATTTAGGAGGTGGTCTTTGGGAGGTGACTTACCAGTCACCATAGTCAGAAATTAAGTAGCATTTAATTTCAAGATGTACATATAAAGAAAACTGATTATTGATGAATAAATAACATATTAAAGAATTGCAAATATAATTTTTTTATAATATAATCGGCAAAACTAGCGGAGAATTCCCAAATAAATTTCGATAGTGTGATCTCACCCTAAAATTTTGTAATCGCAGGAGGGAGGGGGGGGGGGGTGTACAAGACAATACACTCATCACTATGTACAATCAACAACAACAAAATAATCCAAAAAAAAAATACATTGCAACCATAGAAAAGAAGAAAACCTATTGTTAACTTAATCTATGCGACAATTAATCATTAAAAATGTTATATAATAATTAATATTTACTTATTTTTCCACATATAACTATACTATGTACATCAAACAGAGGTGGGTCAGCGATTATTAAGAAAATACATATCAATATACTCTTGTCTTTTTTTTTTGACATTTCCCTTAATTTTTTTTATTTATCCAATTATTTTGAATGTATCGAAGAGCACTTGTTCTAAACATCAATATGCTTAAGCTATAGAATTATATGAAACATAAATCAGATCTTTTTAAACATTAATATGAGTTTTGAATGCGTTCACATGATTTGCGTAATTTAATATTGCACTTTTTTCAACGTTTACAATCACTTATAAAGAATACTGTAATATAATTGACTACTTTAATAGGATAGCAATAATTATTTCCAACAAAAAACAGCAAAACCAACTTAAACCACCTTAAAAGCAAATGTTCATGAAATTTTTCAGTTATTATCATTTAAAAAAGAAACTATTGGACCGATTTTCATAAAAAAAAAATTATGGTCCCATAAAAACTTTGTAACAATATCCCTTCAAATAAAATATGATTGAAAACTGGTTCATAAATTGTTGACAAATCAGCAGACATAAATACAAAATAAACGCACAATTCAATTGAGAACCACATCCTTTCTTGAAGTTGGTTGAAAATATCTAAACAAATCACCATTATCATGTGAAAGCATTCCATCTTTACCAATATACATTTCATTTATAAAAACACCAATAATCATAGAACAAAAGTAATTTTTAAAAACCAGTAAAGACTTAATTCATCAAACATATAATTAAAAATACATCATCATAGAAAAGTCAAAAAGCGATGTTTGTTCCGGATATTTATTATATTGAATATGCTCTTTCAGGAATAATATTTAAATTTCAATGCCCAATTCAATAAAAAAGTTTATTACTTTTTTTCTGTACTCATGTTATTAATAGAAAATGCGAGATCCTATAAAAAATCAAATATGCAAATCACAATGAAATAGATGTACATTATTTTTTATAAGTGAAGTTACCAGCTTCTTTAATTAAAAATAAACAATAGTAAAGTCACATCTTAGATGAAAAATGTAGTATATTTAGTCGAAAAACCATACATATTCAGAAAGAGCGTAATCGTTTAAAATTAAATAATTCAATTAAATAGTGCATTTAAAAAATTAAACATTTCACACTAGCAACAAGAAAAAAAATATAAATGATTATATAAAATAATTATTAAAGTGACCTTAAGTGGTTTAGGAGTGAATGTTTATGAAACAAATCTTTCAGTTATTTTGATTTAAAAATTAGAATGTTAGACCAATTCTCTCATGAAAATTGTATGGAACCACGTCGAAACCTCCTTTCAAATGAAATAAGAATTTTGGAAATCGGCAAAAATACATACAAAAAAAAATAAAAAAGCATACAGTCGAATTGAGAACCTCCGCTTTTTTGAAGGCGGTTGAAAATCGAAGTGACTCAATAGAGCATAATCATCGATATTGACAAACAAATGTAATCAAAAAATATTTTTTTTGATTCTATCGATCTATATTAAATTTAATTATCAAATCAATAGAAACGATTATATTGCGTTACATATTTTAAAAATGTTAGCTCACTGAAGCTCAAAAATCTATACAGAACATCAACATATATATGATGATTTATTTGATTGATCAAACACAACAAAAACTCCGTTCATCAAATCAATTACTCATACTAGTAACTTTTTTGAACTTGAACAAAATCAGTTGCATTTGTATTCAGCTGACAAACTAAAGTATTTACACATCATTTGGTCCAACGGGTTGATGGGCAATGAGCAAGGTAGAAAGGAAAATACGCGTTGGGCGCCGGAGAAGGTCTTGGCTAAGAAACATCCGGAAGTGGACCTGCATTGGTTCCGCTGAACGACTGTTTCGGTTGGCTATTTTTAGGATGGAGTTCATAATGTTGAGGACCGACCTTTATAATTGAAGAGGCACTAGAAGAAGAAGAATCTATGTACAATTTTGTCTAGATAAAAGTTTCTCTTTTATATGATATATCTATGCTTAATATATGAGGTGACTGGTGAGTTACTTTCAATACTTGGTTTGTGGGAATCACATATAAAAAAATATTAAATTAAATACTAATTTACCACTAAGTAAATATATTCCAAAAGATTAATAATTAATGACGCAACACATGGTCATCCTAGCGAATCCGGCTTAGACGGGATGAGGTAGGAGTAGGGTTGACGACCTATGCCTGGCGTACTGCCTACTGCTACTAATGGAAAATTTGGTCAAAGACTAACGCCACTAATTTTATTACAAAAATATGACGACAATCGAGTACCGTGTGCTCTCCTTTAATATCTTTTGTAACTCATCAATCATTTTGTATAGTTAAGACACTAAACATACTTAAAAGTCATATGCGACAAACAATATCCGTAAGTAGCGTTTGTGAGTGGACCAATGTCCTTTAAATTTTTAAAGAATTTTCATACCTGCTTAATCTACTAGAAAAAACATAAGGTCATAACATAAAATCGAGAAATTAGAATTTATTGTGTGGGATCCAGCCCAAAAAACAAATATTAACAAAAATAATTTGATTACTACAATAAAGTAGTTTATATTTCCAAATACTATATTGAAAAGAACAACCACAATTATTTTTATTTCAATGTTGCTAGAGTGAAATGTTTATAGTTTTTCATTCATAATCTTTTTGATATCATATAACATATATGTTACTAATAAATGTATATCTCAACATCCAAATAGCTCATAGCTCTATTGAGACGGGACTGCACGGGAATCAAATTGCGGACTGTACAAACATAAATACATTAGAAATGGCATAACGCCTCAAGATTAAGTCCCAATTTGAAATATGTTGGTCCGTGTGCTAAATACATATATAAAATATACATTACATTCCGTATGTATTAACGCTAAGCACCTAGATATACAATATACTATGTTGCATGCTGCCATTGCACTAATACATCATCTTGTGAAGCTTCAGGATCTTGCCGAGCCGCTGTTTGGCCGTTTTCATCCCCTTTTTCAGTCTTGTGTCTGCAAAATAGAGAAACACTAATTATATCAGACTGTCTAGTTAATATGTCATTCTTGATTATAGACTAAGTATTGGTCTGCAAGTAAAAACCAGGAAGTGATAAACGAAAATATCAGTCTTGTAGAACTCTTAAGGTAAGAAGGAAAAAGCGCCAATAGCCTAATAGTAAAGGATATGGACATCCGATCACCTGGTCGAGGGTTCGAATTATCCCGAAATAAATTAGTTTTGTATACTTGAGGTTTACACAATCAGCCATAGAGGTGTAGAATGTAATAGACACTATTTTCTATGAACTCATTTTTCGATTTTATCAAATATCTGCGAAACTTGGGTTTTCTTCATGAAAAGAACTTCTGTAACAGTTAATATAATAAGTCAAGTTTAAACTCGATGCAACGTGGTATAGTATAAAAATGGGCATTGTCCTTTCAAATAATCTGCTTATATAAAAAAATACTTTTATTACCAATACCAAATCGTTTTCTATCCTTTTTAATGACTTTTAACTTCCAAGATTGGCTGTAACTCACCAACTCAAGGTTATCATTTAACATCCTTCTACACTTTATTCATCATCATGGAAAATTTCGGCTAAAACTATGCCCCTAATTTTTTTACCATAAATATGATCGCAATCGAGTACCAAGTGCTTTTCTTTAATATCAAAGGTGACTCACTAAGCATCCCTGTATAAGCTAGGTTTTTTAAATCAAGGCTTCCTCCCAATATGACCTATCCTGTATATTGCAATTCTGATCTGATCCTATATACCAATAAATATAGGTAAATTTTGACGGCCTTCGCAGCCTAGTGGTATGGGCCCTTGCTTAATAAACCAGAGGTTGTGGATTAGGAGAATCCCGCGGGAAAACAATAACTTTATGTTGTTGTTTCTTGGTTTGATTAGGGCAATGCGGACTGATCACCCAAATCCCTGAAATGAAGGCTATGAAAGTAACAAAACAGGACATATACACTTGTGCACTATAACATCTCCTGCTTAGTTTGCTGATCTCGCTATATCGGTCAGGTTGACTTTTCATAGATAAACACATATAGCTACCTGCACATTTGGCCTTGGTAGGGCCCACGTGGGTCGAATGCGTGGGCGCCACGGGTCGTTTGCTCTTCACAGCCAATACAGGACGTTTCACATTCGCCTGTTAAATAAAAGGTTAACATAATATTGGGGTACAGAAGTTTTAAAATAATAATATCAACCTGTTAATCTGTTAGAAACCAGTTATTTTTATGCAGGATTTTATTGTGCAAAAGTATGTGAATTACCTTCCATAGTCCTTGTAGCGGCTTTTAACTCTTTGCCAAATACAGAAGTTACCTTTTATATTATTCGGAGACTGAGATTTTCTTATTTTATAAACAATTGAAAAATTAGACCATATTACTGTGTAGTAATTGTCTTTATGAATGATTTAAGTAATTGCCCATATGAGTGACATGAAGCTTAGAAGGTAGGTAGAAATTTTAATAGAAAATCTAAATTCAAGTCTTATAAGGCTTTGTTTGTAAATAGGTTATTAGTTAGAAGGTCGTAATATACATACTATTTTAGTTCTGGTATATATGGTACATTTTATTGTATACAAATGACAAAAGTCGCCTTTGTACATGTACTTTTTTGTCAGTGTCCATTTGTTTATAATATATTGTGTGTACAAAATAAAGAATAAAAAAAAACCTTATTATGAATGCATAATGTTGTAAAGCAATCTGGTTTCCAGGCATAAGTTGTGGAGGTTGATTTATACAAAATATACAAAAAATTTTAGATGGTCTAATAATTTTCGAACAAATGTAAAATGTAATCTTTGATTTTATATAAATGTGAAAATGATGACATAAACTTTTTGATTTGATGAATTGAACTTTTATATAATTATGTGCAGGCCATAGTTGGTTTTATAAAATAATATCGAACTAAGAAAAAATCCTGATTGTAGATTGTCAAGGTAAACAAATGTACAGTTTGATCCTGTGTTTCAGACATTTTTGACATATAAAATTACAAAAACCGACTTTTAAGCTCTTGAAAGTGTACTTTTAAATATATTTTTTGTGTTATTCTAATTTTAAGGATATAGTACTTAACCGATTTGTATAAAAAGAATTGTGGTGCCATTTTGGAAGTATATTTTGTCAGATAAAAAAAATAAAATCAAGATTAAGTGGCTTAGATATGCGAACCTTTCTAAATTTTGTTATTTTGATTTAGAAAACAAACTACTTTACTAACTTTCTTGTAAAATTTTAGGGATAATTTCGAAAGAATGTGAAAGTATGAGAAAAAATAAGAATTTTTGAAATCGATTCATAAATGGCGGATATACGCGCGAACATAAATTCTGTTATTTTGATGTTCAAAAATAAACGTACTGAAACTATTTTTTATAAAAAAAATATGGGACCATTTTGGAAGAATACCTTATTAGATAATTTTAAATCGGTTCATAAATGACGGAAATAGGCACGAAAATACAATAAAAAACAGAAACATTCGAATTCTATTTTTGCAGTCTGATAAAAACAGGTGCATGGAGAAGCAGGGTCAAGTCGTACTCATTATACCTGTTGTGGAAGGGGCGCATGCGCGTTCGCCGCCGCGTTTGCGTTGGCGTTTGCGTTGGCGTTTGCGTTGGCGTTCGCGCCGGCGCCCGGCGGGTGCTTGTGCGCAGCGGCGAGCAGCGCGGCGCGCACGCACTCCCTGCGCACCGCGGGCCGCGGCGGACCGCGCAGGCGCGGGGTGACGCGGCCCACGCGCGCCCGGGGCGACCACGCCTCGTCTCTGCCGATGGTGAGTGTTGTTAGGCACATCTATAAAAAAGAACCGGTTTATTGGATTGACCGACCACTCGGTACTCGATTGCCATCATATTCATGTAAAAAAAATTAAGGGCATATTTTCTGCCGAAATTTTCCGATAAATATTTTTTTTGTAGCCACTACGACGTATCGCTATCAGCCGTACATTAACCAACACTAATGCATTTTATAAATTGCCTATTCATAGTTTCGAATGCAATTTTCTAGTTAAGTTGAGATATGGAACACTATTCTTGTGGTTAACGATGTCCGAATCCAATAATGAACAAAACGAAAAACTTACTAGGGAAATTATAAAAAGTAGTGGGAACCCTAAATGGCATATTGTGATGGTTGCAATAATATGCATTACATGTGAATTACTGATTATGTAAGTAAATAATCAAATGATTGTAATTAAAGCATTACTAACGTAAAATATATTTATTTAATAGTGCCTCATCGCGAATCAACGTATGCGCACGCATGTTTGTCTCTTATATGTTTCTATACGAGGTATACGATAATGTTAATTTTTGTTAAACTTGAGCAACTTTTGTTAATAGTAATTAGTTTTGAATTAGGTGAAGAACATATTTGTTAACATATCATCAATGGATGACTGGATGCAAGCATCTCGCAGATTTAAAGGTAAACGATTATTTACTTTAGTGTAGTTATGTAAATAAGTAGTTTAGTTTTATAAAATTGTTGTAAAAAGTATGATTTAGTTTTTAAAACAGCAAAAATACCTGGAAATTCGACAAATATTAGGTTAATTTTTAGTTAGTTTTGTTTTAAATACGCCATTCCGTAAGTGCAAAGTTTATTTTTTTGTTATTTATTAATAATATAGGTATTTCTATGACATCAACAAATTACAAAAGTAAACTTTGTCTCAAATTCACTTTTTAAATAATAACACACTAGTCGTGAAAATATGCACCGTGTACACTAGCGTACGCATAAGTTCATTTTTTTATAAACATTTATTCAACTTTCGGTTATGTTTACTCAAAATTCAATTAATATTTATTTTTAATATTACTTTTAGTCTGTATATATGATCCTCACATATATCGTCCCCAAAGAAAAGATCACTTTAAAGAAAAGAAAAAAGAAATATACTAACTTATCATTTTTGGTTTTAGAGTCGTGCCGGTTCCTTGCGCTGCGCTGCCTCCGGGACGATGTCCAGTCATCGTCCTCATCGGAGCTCATCTCCAGGGATGGGTACACTAAAATGACAAATTGACTCATTATATATACTAATATAATTATTTTGTAAAAAAAACAGCGAAACCAAATTTAAATGCCTTCGATGCGGCTATTCGTGAAAGTAATTTTCCAGTTACACAGATTTATAAAAGAAGCTATTAGACCATGAAAATTATATTGTACTAAGTTGCGACTATATCCTTTCAGATAAAAAAATAATTTTGTAAATCGTTCATAAAGTGCGGAGAAATCACCCATTTTTTGAATATAATTTTTAACGCGTTTACCTAAAAAAATCCATAACGATTTGGATAAGTTAAAGTAGCTTAACACTTTAAAGAAGTTTTTATTATTTTCTTTTTCTGACTTATACGAGATGATAAGCGAGTCCCCTTCGATATTAAAACAGAGCACTTGGTACATAATTGCCATCATATTTATGAAAAAATAGGGACATAGTTTTAGCCGAAAGGATAATGCCCAAACCCAGTACCAAGAATTTTGTTGCATCAAGATCAAAATTATATAGTAACTATTTTCATAATGTTTTAAGATTTTTGGCTTTATGGATTTGATTTTAAGCGTGGAAATTAATTTAAAATATAAAAGCATGAATTATGCTTTACCTACACGACGTTTGTGCAATCCGTTACAGCTATTTTCAATGAATCAATTTTTCGAATTTATCAAATATCTCCGAAAGACCTCGGGTTTTTTACGAAAATAACTTCTGTAGTAGTTAATACAACAAGTCTCCAAAAAAACATGTTTCAACTTGATACAACTTGGTACGGTTTGCCATATAAAATGGGCATTGTCCTTTCCAATAAATGAATGAAGTGTAGCGGTACAGCGCGATGCCTACTCAGCTGAGTACGCCGCAGTTCATTGACCTCCGCGCCACTCCGTTCTCGCCATGTCCGCTAGGGTGAACATAATTTGCGTAATATTTTTTAACGTTAGATTATGTTAATTCGGTAGTAAATTATTATTTATTTTTAATATTTTATTCTTCACATATGATCCCAACATATAACATCCTTAAATATTGGAGGTGACTCACCGGTCACATGGTATATTTCTTCAAACGAATAGGCAATCTCAATTTGGTTAAATATTTTTAGTTTGTTATGTTGGATCACCATAATTTATGAATTGATCTGGAAAATTCGTTTTTTATTTAAAAGTACATACTTTCACATTTCAAACTTTCATAAAAATTGACTCGAAGTTTTTTGTTTTTTAATCAAATCTATTGAAAAAATATATCTCAAAGTTTAGTTGTAACGCACGAAGGTTTTTTTTTGTGGAAAAGTAATACTTGTTTAAAAACTGTTTTTAATATTACCATACTCCTCGTCTCTGTGCACTTCCTTGATTATGTCCTCCTCGTCAGCAAAGTCTTCGTCCGCACTGCTCACTAATACCGTTGACTTCCGAACTCGTTTGCTGCTATTTGGTGTGTTTCTGTTAAATATTAAATGTTTACGTTGAACAGTATATCACAAAATGAGAGAATAAGTTGTCAACTAAGTTGTTAATAAAGAAGGTAGTGAAATAAAGAATATTTTATATTGAATTTGTTGACCGGTTTGCGCAGTTGCTAAGATATTGGCTGTCGTGTCGCAGGTCGTGGGTTTGATTTCCACACAGAGCAAATATTTGTACGACCTATGAATGGTTGTTTTGAGTCTGGGTGTTGGTCTTTGTGCGTTGGTTTTTTTTGTAAAACGTTCTTGTACTTTGTCGACTTTGATCTTACACATTCTCCGAAAACTTCATATTTCAATGGTCTTTTTTTTTTAATAAATTAAATGCATTAATAGAAATATATGTTCATATATTATACTCACGTTTCGTGCCTGCTTGTATTCGGCCGATGGGGAGTATCAGCTGCTAGTCCGAAGGTCCTTGACGGAGCTGTATACCTTTCACTGATGCTTAACATACCGGCTACTGCTGCATCCTCTCTGAAGTGAAATAATATAAAATGGTACATTAGTTTATGCTTTTAAATGTTTTCCTGATAAGATGTTAAGTAAATGCACCAAAGATATTATTATAAATAATATAGCCTATACCACAAGTCTCCGCAGCTTAAGGCTTGAATATAAATAGTATTTGCTGAATTAACAACATTGTGTGGATGTTCCACAAAGTACTAGTGTAAAGCAGAGGTATTTATACCTTATTTTTCATGTTGTGAGTCAAATTAATCTGATAAAAGTTTTCATGCGTTAAGTATTTGACATTGTACTCATCTATGTTAATTACCCTCTTAATAATTATTAATATTTTGCCCATGGTATCATTTGGTAAACAGTTTAATACTACGTAAATTTCCTCATGAATTCTTAAAGATTATGAACTTAATATGCTTTAATTTTTTTATTCATTTGAATTTTTGTGATTTAGAATTGTTTTAAAGGTCACTTACGTAGAATCAACCGGTTGTTCTTCTTCGGCCAGCACAGATGCTTGTATCAAAGACTCGATCCCGTTGGTCGGCGCTGGCCTCGCTTGTCTGTAGCTGCTTGGTGTTGTGTTGTTGGTGGCTGTGGGGAGGTTTGTTATGTTTCATTTTTAATTTTATTATAGACTATTACCGGGAATAAAATTAAAGCCCTTGCGAGTCTTATTTATGGGAACACCATTTATGGTGTGAAATATTTGATGTTTCAAATACTTCCTTTGCTTCGTATTAAAGTTAAGTTTTTAAACATGTGGTGGTCATTATGCACTACAAAGTACATCAACCTAGAAGTATATGTATTTAGTTGTCATTGTTAACATTAACCAATATTAAATAATATAAATATATATAGAGACATTTTTATCAATTTTTGTATAAAAAGATTCTTGGTCTACATGATACCTGAAATATATATACGGTTTATTTTTGCCAGTCGCACGGGCGCTTATGCAATTTCATTTTTCTTTTACATTCACTTCGGCCGCAATCGGGTTCAATAGAAAGCTTGCAAAGGCAGGTACAAAAGTTCATATACAAAAGACCTCCCATGAATACAGGTAAATAGTAAAATGAGAGGTGCAAAGTACCTTTGTGACACATTTCTGGTTTTATAATGCTAATATTTTTAATGCTGTTTAGGACTATTATAATGCTATTAACATCATTGATATGTAACCATTTATATAGACTTGTTATAAAAAATTAGTTTCTTTTTTCTGACATGTTATTTTTAACTGCTTCGCTTATCGTTTACTGCTTGACGTTATGCCTATAAATAAACCTTAAGTTGTAGTATGATACAATGAAGCCTAAATGAGGGTTTTGAAATAAGCATAAATAATGAAACATATTAAAATCAAAGCTTTTTAATAAATGCCTTTGAAAGAAATTTGTAGATTTACAAAGAAATAAGGAAGCTTTATAAGAATATATAAAATTACATTGTTGTCCATCCATTTGTCTGTCTATCCATCAAGACCATTTTTCTCAGGAACCCATAGTGGTTTTAGACATCAATGTGATTTTAAAAGGGTCTCTTTTTCCTTCAGAGAAACAGAGCACTTTAAAAGATAAAGGAAAACACTTTTATGACCATTCGACAACCCAACTAGGGTTGTTGGATTGCCAAGTAATCATAAGTGTTTTCTTAAACAGGTGATTGGTGAGTCGCTATTATTTACTTTTATTTTTTATTAATCGAAAGTTAAATAAATAATTTCAAATTTTGTGGGCATCCTCGTGGAGATGGTGCGGCGGCCGCTATTTTCTTATGTTATTATGTAATAACATTTTTGTGGGTTATTTTTTTTTTGTTATTAGTTTTGTTGTAATAATTATAGCGTAATTGAAAATAAGCTTACTAAAATATTAAACAAATATTTGGCGAATTTCTAGTAATATTTGTTGTATTTAAAAAAAATCATATTGTTTCTGAGATTTACTTGACATTTTTAAATTAAAATCAGTAACGTCGTTTAATTTAAAAAAAGAGATACACTCTTGTTTACAATTGAATAAACTTAAACTATCTATTTAAATAAACAAACTTAAACATATGTTTACCTTTCAATCTGCGAGATGCTCGCTTGATTCATTAATCATATGTTGACACATCATTGTCTTCACAAATTCCAAAACGAATAGATTCACTTTAAACGCACCAGTTTAAAAAATATTAACATGATCGATACGCGTGAGCGCTAACGACCAACACCGCTTTTCGGCATTAAACCTCCATAGCAAAAGCCCGCGAGGTGAGGCGATTTTGCAGCCCAACCCCAGCGGGGTTTGAGGGAACTAAGATTGGCCATACACATACAGTTTGAAACGCTAAAAGTAAGGAGACCAAAAAAAATGCAGTATGTTTCTCTACTCACGTGAACGTTTGCCATGCCATTGTGAAGACAGTAAGAATGTAAGTCTGAATCTACATAGATAAAATAAGGATTCAAATTTTTTATTTGCTGAAACATATGCCGACCGTTAATATTGAAACTTTTACAGTGCCAAATTACACGTTAAAAATATAGTTTGTGATCTCCTTTTTAGTTATTGTACGAATAGCGGACTAGTTAAGTCATTTGGTTCTTACAGATTGATGTTTGTTTTGTTTCTGAACGCAAATTTCCCATTCCGTTTCGTCCGTGTGCGGTGGACAAACTAAAACACATGGGAGTCCTGCGTTTAGAATGATGTCATTAGGTGTTCCGAATAAATTCCGAGACGTACGTCAGGCATTTTTTTGTTGGGTCTATGCGTGTGCGCGTTGTTAAACATTTTGTATACAAACAGATCATTTGTGTGTTTGTGTGTGTGTGCGGCCGGCCTCATTTGGCTAATGAATTCTCGGCGTAAACAACTGTTTTTTGCAGTTTGGCGCTGTACCGTAGTTTTATTGGAAAAGTTCGACAAAAAGTATGCCCCTAATTTTATTACATAAATATGATGACGATCTGCCGAGTGTTCTCCTTTAATATCGTTAGTGATTCACCAGTGACGCTGTGTAATCTCAAAAAGTACTCACCATGCACCGGCGTATGCTGCACCGGTACCGCCTGCGGCATCGCTTGCATCTGCTGCGTCGTCGCATTGGCGCGGAGTCGCGGCGCGGGCCGTCTCCGCCGCGGGGCCGGGGCGTCGTCGATGAAGAGATCCCCGTCCTCGTAGTCGTACGTGGAGGAGACCCGACGGCGCACCGCCCGCTCGGAGCGGCGCACGGCGGCCGGGGACGCGGGGGCGGGCGTCGGCTCCGGTTTGGGGGCTTCGCTCACCTGTAAACATGTTTATTTTCAAATTCTAATTAAAATATCTTTATTCACATAGACGCTTACGCGTTCTTATTAAACGTTAAAACTTTACATTACTGTATTATAATTGGTATGACGTAATTGTTCGTGATAAAGCTCCCGCAGCTCGTTAATTCTGCTGAAAAGAGCGGGCGAGGAGCAATTGCTCTTTTAAAATAATGTAAGTGTCCAATTATCGTATGACATACGTACGAATTAACAGCGTACATTTAAGTCGGTAAAATATTCTGCGACTGTATAAAAAGCTTTACACAAAAATATATTTTTAATTTTCACTTAAATTGGTCCAATATTGTGTTATAATTAAAACTCGTCTAAAAAACTTGGTCATGTGTATGCAACAACGAAACAAAATAATCCAAGACCTTGCTGTGACTTAGTTATAATATGTTATATAAATCATATTGAAGTGATAAAAGTTGATAAAAATAGTCAAATGGCTATGGTAATTTTGTAGTACATTGTGGGAAAATGTGACAAGATTTTTATCCCCTCTCCTATCCATTAATAATTAAAAAAATCTAAATGTGCCTTGTGATGTTACATCAAGTTCAAACATTTTCTTGCAGACTAGACTTATTACATTAACTCCTACAGAAATACTTTTCATGAACAAAACCAATGTTTCGGAGATATTTGATAAAATCGAAAAATCGATTGATTAAAAATAGTTTCTATAGTATGGCAGATTGTATAAATACATTTTATTGTGAAAAATAAAATTGATACTATTAAAGTATAAATTAACTTTAAAATTAATTTAATGATTAAAACCCAAATCCATGAAGCGTAAAATTATGGAAATATTCACTATATAAATTTGATCTTGA
>JAOCPS010587101.1:0-11137 GCA_025505425.1 Graphium colonna | reverse complement strand
AGCGTGGGATTTACTTCTACTTCTTCTTCTCTCGACCAATAATATGACATAAATTTTCCAATTTTGGGCTCACTGTTAGCCACATGACCAAAAAATGTCCGCAGTCGATGGAAGTAAGTCGTGGAGAGAGGAGTCTCGATGTTTAGCTCTTTTATAATAAATTTTCCACCACTTTATACAAAGTCAGCATGATAATAAAGTACGCCTGACTTTTAAGATGTCGGATGGCCATTCCTACCCTTTTCTTTTCCCTCCACATCCATGATCCTTACTCTATTCCATCCAATAAACTCCTTCTATCCAATTTCTGTTTGATAATGCACTCCCAACACCCCGGATGTTGTGTGTCCATGGGCGACCCCTTTAAAAGTAGTGAGTGCATGTCATTCAATTGGAATCATGATTTTCTATCCGGTTATAGTTTTGAATAAGGAAAGTCAGATAATCAAATGTTCCCATTTCTTTTAAGAAGTTGAATATTTTCGGCCAACTCACGCAGTCAAAGGCCCTTACATAATCGATGAAGCGCAAACCCACCGGAATGTTGAACTCCTGCTCTTTTCAATAAGCTGCCTGATGTTAAAGATCTGCTCACGGGCGCCTCTATTTTTGATGAAACCAACTTGTTCTTTTGGTCTATGAGTCCGCCAATATAGTTAGTTATCCACTCTTTGATTTATTATGCGCAGAAGAAGTTTGTGCATGTAAGATGAGTGATAAAGTTCAGTGATTTTCGCATGTGAGAGTAGATCTTTTATGCGCAATTGTATGGCCATACATTCAACCTCGTCTTTGGTCATTGACCCGTGCGTCACACTTTTTAGCATCTCCTCACTATATATATTTAGAATATCAAATAACCTTACTTCTCGCGGCATGGTGCCAAGAACACTGGCTGCATTTCTTCGCTGAATGGTTATACTTAACCTTTGGGCGAGAAAAGAACCAGCCCTCTTGTCGCCAGTCACAACTTTAATTTAATGAAATAGCTCTGTAAAGATTTTTTTGGTCCTAGGAACCCAAGGACCGAACGTCTCCATAGCGTGGCACAAATAAGTAGCCCGCACTGATAGACTCGTATTTACGACACTTGCACACTTCAGGTCTTTCAGATGCCGTCCCGACTCTTACTGAAGTTGCCCTTAGATGAGAGGCAGCCAATGTGTCGACGCAAGTTGCGTCCCAAAAAGGGCTTTGCCTCTCTCCCAAGGGATTAAGGTCAGGCCATCGGGTCTCATGCCATCATCGCGAAAAATGCCAGCGGGCTCGAGAATAGAGGAAAAATTAAGAGTAGTAAGAGCCCCCCGGATAATTTCATTCAGAGAGCCGTGGCGGGAAAAACGACCAACACTTTTTTGACACGCTAGTGCACGCCTAAATTATTAACATAAGACCCACATCAACAAACATGTGGTTCACACAACGGAGCAACCAAACGGATTCCTATGGCAACGCGTAAGCTTTCGCCATCAAGCAACGTACCTAAATTGCGTGATGGAAGAGCTTGAAGCCAGTGGCTAGATTCCTTTGATGAGACACCAAGAAAACGAGCACGGTCAGTATCACAGTCTAAAGTTTGAAACAATAGGCATGATGACGCTTTAAATAATGACTAAAATAACATATTCGTCTAATAAAATGGCATTACTAGAGTACTTAATTTGTATTCGTTTGTGTATATATTGTATGATTATAATTTTATTTGATAAAATAAAACTCCAAAATATAGCAGACAGCCATGTTATGTTGAACACCAATCAGAACGTATTACGTCACAGTCCTGCAAATGTCACTTTGTCGCTTGTAGGTTTCAGCGAACTCGTGTACTTTTCCAAATGACCCCTATGCATTTAAATTTTTGCACGTAAAAATATTAGCAAAAATGTAAATCAATACCTATCTGACGTGACGATTAGAATTTGGGGAAAATCGCGTATTTCTTTAAGAAAAATAACGTTATAAATATTATCATGTTTATAATTTTTTTCTCGATAATTATTTATTGGCGCCTGCCGATTTTTATCTACCCGGTCGTATTATTCGCAGTAATCTATAGAATTAAATTATTGGCAAGTTAAATACGCACGCGGCAGGACTTGAATAATTACCAGAACTTTTATTAGTTTGCCGGTACTTTCACTTAAATGTATATACATTTAAGCGAGGGAGAATTTCACTAACTTAATCATATTTATTATACTATAAAAGAGGAAAAAATTAAAAATTAAACTTAATCATAATGATATTGGTAGAAATAAATTGGATAATTTAGACATATAGGTAGTAGGCGTGGGCCGTTTCACTGTTTTTTTCACTTTCTATCGGTTATATAACGTTATCGTTGCGTTGACAACGTTACATAACCGATTTGCAAGTGAAAAATCACTGAAATGGCCCATGCCTAATAGGTAGTTGTTGAATCTCGACGAGCAAGATAAAGCCGCATCGCATTATTTTCTTATTTAGAACCAAAACAAATAATTTGTTTGGAGTTTTTATTGAGGCATTGAACAACCGCGCATCACTTATACACTTTGCAATTTATATTTATAGGTCCAAATAACTAATTTATTGCTTAAACGTATCAGGTTCATTGATTGTTTACCGTAACGTGACGTCACAAGCAGACGCCATGACACCGGTAAGCGTTTTGGCACGTATTTTAAAGTCAAAGTTTAAATATCTTTTATTTATTTTAAAAACTATTCTTTTAGCAAAACTGTTATATGTTTTCGAACTAGAACATTGTCCAGAATATTATAGAACAATTATAGAACAACAGTCATCATGCCCATTTGCCGTGAATCACTTATAAATATAGAATTTAGAATTAATTTTAATAGTCTATGTTCAAATATTGCTGGTAAAGCTCAATTTAAAAACACTTGTGCTCAATTTTAATAAATGCGTCTTCAACTTAAAAGTGAAGAGGTTCCCAGTCAGCTCCTTCATAAACCCTCAGACCTATTAAACGTCCTTGTGATCAAGTACTTATTGATTTTAATTGATATTATAAATGTGCAAGATTACTATAACAAAAAATTATAAAAACCGAGTTCAAACGCCTTAAAAGTGTACTTTAGAAATATATCTTCTCCGATATTTTGAAAACAAACTACTGAACCGATTTTTCTAAAATTTATGAGACCATTTCGAAGTATACCCTATCAGACGAAAAAAGGAAGTTTTGAAGTTCGGTTTATAAATGGCAGAGATATGCGCTAGCATACATACAAAAACAAAAACATCCGAATTCAGAACCCTCCTTTTTTTTGAAGTCGGTTAAAAACTACATAAAAACAGTAATTTTGACTGTAAATAAATTATTTTACCGGCAACGACATATCTAGCATATTTATTTCAAAATGATTGTAATAATATTTCAAAAGTTACGGGACGAGGCTCTAATTTTAATTTTGGTATTAAGAAAAAAAAAAAGAGGGGCTCAAAGCTGAAGGGTTTGATCCATATGATTTAAGGCAGTTTTTGTTGCATTTTAAGAGACCTTACTAACGATACCCCACACGATGGGTTAAGTCAATTCTTTTTTAATCATTTTTCGTGGTGGGTGGTAAAAATCTTTTTTAATAATTTCAAAAACCAACTTTTGGATTTTAAATTTAAATCCCTTCACCGGTGCAGAAATGGCTGAATACGAGCCCTGACGAGCAGACGGACAGACAACGAAGCTATAAAGGTTTCTAGTGGAATACGGAATGCTAAAACATTAATAAATGAATATGGGTAGAACCTTTAGTATTTATATGCCATTTTACAAGCAATGAGCCATTAGAAGTTATCGTTAATGGACTACCGGTCAATCGAAACCCAATAAAACTGTTTTATGTCACTACAAAAGCTGTTGCTAATGTTATTTCTAATTACAGCATTAACAGCTTTTATACGATAAGAAGTAGACCCAATCATCTATTGGAATTTTATTGGACTCTGATACATTAAAATAAAATAAACAATTTTGATAAACATCTGCTAAAATAAAACGTTTTGTAAAACAAAATATGTGGGTACTTGTATTAACATACAGAGATTGATGATCTACGATACTAAACAAGAACATTTGGCACTCGATTGTCATCATGTTTATATAAAAAAAAATTAGGGGCATAATTTTCCTCCTCCATCCGTCTCGTTGCGGCCACGCCGTGTTCGCTCGGATGATCATGGATTACCTAATCATTTTCAACCTCAAGTTATCTTTACTCAATAGGAAATGAATATTTATTTTTAATAAGATTTTCATTTCCTTTTTGTCATATATTATCCCTAAATATAACGCCTTAATAAAGTATTGAAGATGAATAGTCAGCTTATATGATCATACGTGAAATAATTCATAACATATAAAGCACTTCGAAGTTCTTTTATTTGTTGGAAAAATCATATTATATTACAACATAACTTATTGTTAGGTAGGCAATATATCTATTTTGTTTTTCATATTACATTCATTGAGTTCGTTCTGCATGTGCTTAAGTGATCCGATATTCGCCCCATCGCGCTATGAGCGTAAAAGAGCAGAGACTGCGCCTGTGTCTGAGCATTTACTTGTGCACTAAAATTTTTCCTGCGCAGTTGATTGATTCTTTTGGCTCCTTTTGGCTTTGGATTTGATTGATCTTTTTGGCTTTGGATCCTTTGATCTATTGGCTACCGATATTCATGTTTCTTTCGCGTAAATTTTCCCCGTTATTGCAACATTTTTTTCATTGATGGTACGCTCCTATTTTTCATAGCGCGATGTTATACTGCCAAACCCTTCCTCGGTAAATGACCAGTATTTGCTGAGATTAGCGCGTTTAACCGAAGAAACAAACAAACTCTTCAGCTTATAATATTAGTATAGATTTGTTACTCAAGCCTAATCATTTTGCAGGTGTTAGGATCGGCAGCAGTGGCGGTGACGTTTGCTGAACGTCTGTTCGGCTGGTTCGCGCTCTGCATCCCTCTCTTTGTGGCAGCATCTACTTTTGGAGCCGTCAACGGGGTACTCCTCACGTCTTCTAGGTAATGGCTGTTAATTATTTTAATTAAATAAACACGCGTATTTCTTGTAAAGTTCTATCGTAACAGGACAGGAGGTTTATAGTAACAGGACCTATAAATAATACTCGAATACTTATTATGGCTAGTTTGTCAATATTGGCGGTGCCGTTGCAGTATCCGGTCTGAAATATTATATTATGAAACCACCGTCTGAAATAATATGCGGACAAAAACATTAAAAAAATAGATCTACAATGTTTTTCATTAGTCAAAATTATATTCCCTCTCCCAGTTATAGCTCAGCTGAAGCCGCACTTTGTATCTATAATGATAATGTTAACAACAGCAAGGATAAGTGGTAGAGTAAGGTAGATCGTAGAGCATAACATCTTTTCACAGACTTTGCTGCACTTCTACCGCCGCCCTTTATAAAGTCGGCATAGAATAAAGTATGCATGACCTTTCGGGATGCCGGATGGCCATGTCAACCCTTTTCTTTTCACACTCCTGTTCCTTCCAAATCCTAAATCCCGATCCACCCTATTCTACCCAATTTCCCAGGTTGACACGCACTCGCGACATCGGATATTGCGTGTGTCTACGGGCGACGGGATCGCTTGCCCTCAGGTGGACCGTCGGCTCGTTTGTCTTCCTTTCCATAAAAAATAAAAAATAATTCGTCAGGTTGTTCTACGCGGGCGCCGCGCAGGGCCAGATGCCTGGAGTCCTCACCATGGTCTCTGCGCGTGCAACTCCTGCCCCGGCCGTGCTGGCCGTGGCGCTGCTGTCCCTACTCTATCTCACCGTCTCGGACATCTACGCCCTGATCAACTACGTCGGATTTGCCACATGGGTAAGTTCATTCTTGGCCAACAACATAGGACGAGGGTATTTCCATTATTTATGAACATATTTAAAAAAATCTTCGAGAAGCTTACTGCAAACTTTATGATTTGGTAACGAAAATCGATTTTTAAAAATTTTGGTTGTGGTTTACGAAAATCGATTCTTAAATATTGTATCAAATTTAGTTAATAAAATTAATACCTGAGTATTTCAATTTTGTAGTTTTCAAAAATAGCAAATGGCAACAAATAATATTTTTATTCTATTTTTACAGCTGAGCATAGGAGCGGCAGTGCTCTGTCTTCCAGTGCTTCGGTACACTCGTCCCAATCTCGAACGGCCAATCAAAGTCAACCTGTTTTTCCCAGGTAAGTGGCATTTTTCATAGTCAATTTCACGAAATAAAGAAGAGAAGAGATTTAGCCATGTATTGTTGAAACGAAAAATAAATGATGAACCGTGAAATATAACTTTGCTCTTAAAGGCGTGTGTGTTAATTAAAAAAAAGATGTTTTTAATGTTGCATCGTTTTATGTGACATTCGGACAAATAGACAGACATACTATATAAGGTAAATGTACACAACGAATAGACAAGGAAATTAGGTCAGCAACACTCTCCAATTAATTTCCGGAAGTTTGTCTATGTACAAAGTGATTGGTAAGCCACCTGGGATATTAAAGGGAGCACTCGGTACTCGATCATCATCATATTTTAGTAATAAATTTAGATGCATTATTTTCGACCAAAGTCTCCAATAATTCGATAAAGTATGATGGCAAGGCACGGCGCCTGACTACATTCACCGACCACCGAACGCTCCCCCGCCTTCCGCCTCATATGAATGAACGTACATTTACTTTAAATTATATTTTAATTGTTCATATACGATCTCCACATACAACGTCCTCGAGTATTTAAAGTAACCCACACAGTCATCCTGTATAATGTCATGACAGTTATGAAATTTAAAAACATGATTATAAGTGGTAATAAAATGCTTTACTAATTATAGATCATTTCCTTCTTACTGAGAAATAGCAAAAAAAATGGTTGTTTGTAAAGTCGCCTTTCAGAGTATAATTTTACATGATAAGATCATAGGAAAACATTGATAAAAAGCTAATCGTGGCGTTCTTTTGCTTATTCCGCCATCTCGTTTGCATGCTCGACTTAGACGGAACGTTGACAGCAACTCATATTTTTAATGAATGACATGAGTCATACTTTCTAGTGCGTGTAACCGACGTTCATCGATTTAGAAAATGTTATCACGTTAAAAAGGTCTAAGAATAGCTCTGTGAACAGTTTTATTCGTTACCTTTTGCTGTGTCCCTAGTTTTATATATTGGAGAATTTAGGAGAGTTAATAGATGGTAGACCATAACATCTTTTCACAGCTTTTGCTACACTTCTACGGCCACGCTCGCCCGGGGAAGTACCATCGCCCTATATAAAGTCGGCATAAAATAATATATGCATGACTTTTGGGGAAGCCGAATGGCCATTCTTAACCTCTTCTTTTTCCACTCCTTTTCCCTACGAATCCTTAATATATACCTCGCCTATCCTATCTAAGAAATCTATCTATATATGTTATGCTCTACCACCTCACAATAAAGAAAAAAAACTCTTTTTCCAGTCATATACATAATCTGCACGATTCTGGTGGTGGCGGTGCCCGCCGTGGCCTCTCCGGCGGAAACCGGCGTGGGCTGCCTCATGATCCTCACGGCTGTCCCCGTCTACCTTCTACTCCTGCAGCCGAATACCAGGATCGGAGGACTCAACTCTATTACCGGTTAGTGTAAATTATGTTTAGGGACAATCTTTCTTAAGGTGGTACTCTCGCCATTTTTGAGTTGGCTGTGAGAACTAGATCATCTGCTTGTCACTTGGATTTTTTGATGAAAAACATCTTTAAGCTAGGGTAAACCTGAGTGTTGCCGTGGCGACGCATCGCCACGCTACATGATGGAATGTATGTACTATAGGTAGTCTACGCGTTTAATTAAAAATATTAGTTTAATTAAAAATTAAAATTTTTTAGAGAAAATTCTTAATATTGTATTTTTGTATCATACCATATTTAGTTCCCGCCATTATCTATACCTTTAATGCCTATTAGTTGTACAAAATAATTTCGATGTTTCACATGTGCCAGCCGTCGCAGGACGTGGCGGATATTTTTTTTTTAAACATAGCCAATATTCTAAGATCTAGGTTTGTGTTGGCGATTGATCCGGTAAACAACCTATGACCTGAAACGCCACAGCCAACGTATGTGTAACAGCGTTGCAAAAATAATATATCGATACCTTAATTCGCAAACCAGCTAACTCCATTTGAGTAATTTTGTCGGGGGAAATATAAAAAAAAATATTTTTCAAACTGAATCCAAAAAAGAATCAAACTCATCGCACAGAAAAACTTGACAAGTTTTCGAATAACTATTTATTGAAAGAATTACGATAACATTAGATTTTAAATTGTTACATATGAAGTCTTTGCGAACTCTACGTTTTGACAAAAGTGGAGTTAATTGGTGTGCGAAATAAGGCATCGATATGAAATAGCGCGAGTTAGCAGAAATCATCACAAAAAGAATAAACGCTATGCCATCTCTGTTCGATTATCAGGGACCTCTTTCAGTCTATATCTAAAAGTAATTTATTAATTGAGCAAGTTGCTAAGCTGTCCATAGACTACATAATTAACCAGCGACAATTTTTATTTTTTACAGACTCCTTCACGAGATTAATACAAAAGCTGACGTTATCGGTTAGACCCAAAATGAAGGTAAGTCCATTACTCTCTCGAATAATTTCGACTTCTAGTATACTCTAGAATATTCTACATTTTTTTTATCAATATATTAAAAGAATTTTCGAAGATCATCAGGAAAATGACAATGAAACGCAAATAACTAAAAATGAATGCAATTTATGATATTTTATGTTAAAATAGAACTTAAACTATTAAACAAAATTAAAATATATAATGTCATATATTTTTATTATTTTATAAAAAAAGGTTATAATAATATACGAAAATAATATATAATCGACATATGTAGTTACACACTATGGTCACTTTATTACCATAAACAAACTATATTTTTTACTGAACCCAATTTCCATTTCAAAACGCTACTTGCCTCCGAAAAAATCAGAGTCGCTTGTCAGTGTCACATCGTAACTATGAAAAATAATTTAACAATAAAAATATTTATTTCAGTGAGACATAATATCGACGATCCAAGCATATCCGGCCCGCCATCTTGATCACGAGAGCAGTATTTAATGGATAACGTCATGTGTTTTGTTGAGAAAAATTATATTAATTCATATTTATGGTTGATGTAGTCGTGAATTACAATAATTAAAAAGTACAGTGATGTATTCCAAATAGGAATCGATAGTCTTTATTACTTGGAATGTGGTGGAATTAATCAAAATCACATAAGTTTAGAAATATATAAATAACACATTAAATAGAAAAATATTTTACAATACGTCCTATTTGGGATAGGCAAAGCCCAGATATAATACTACTAACTATGAAAGTGCTCGACTTTTTACGCGAGTTGTCAAAGATCTGTCAAAAAGTACTATATTTTTCGATTTGACCGCTACGACTTAAATGCAGTAATATAGCCGAAAGTACGACACATTCTTTGTTGACCGAAACTATACATCTGACTTTAGCTACCAAAATAGAAAATGGTTTATAAAAGAACATGTTTTATACACATTCCAAGTTATATAGACTATTAATAATTAATTTCTCTCAAGCTTCTATTATTCCTGTAAATTTTTTTTTGTCATAAATACTGTTATACCGTACCGTAAAAATTATTTAATGCTTTGTATTAATTTCATCAAAGAAAGATGTTATAAATTGACCACGCCATAAAAGAGTTCAAATAAAAAAGTGTTTCAAAAGTAGATAAAGCAAAAAATCAGAATAATAGTATAATATATATATACATTATAGCGTTCTTAGCAATGTTTAAATCGTATATACTTGTGTGACGTATGTATATTCGCATTTAATGAATTGTTGACTGTTGTATGATGTTGTAATTTAGAATGATAACTTTTTGCCTAGTTTATATGATCTACATAGTGACTTACGTACTTTACATTTGGACTGGATCATTAAAATATCAATAAAACCCAGAAAACAATTTAAAACAAACAAATTATAGATAAAGAAATTTATAACGGTGTTTACTTACACTAAATTCTACAATGAATATATATAACATATACGCTTTATATATGTGAAATTATATTCTCGTTTAATAAAATCCTGTCATACCGATGTCACTGACATTTTTTTTCAATTTTTTATAATTGAAAAACTGCTAATGTCTATAAAAAATATATACACTCATATAATACCTATAAGATCTGTACAGACTATATTTTTCTTAAAACAGTAACTCTGGTAACAGACATATTATTATTTTTAGTCTTTGGTTCTTTGTAAGTTTCAAAATCTCCCGATTTTCGATCAGATATTGCATTTTATAGTAATGGAGAATTTCCTCATTCATAATGTAAAGGGAACATTTCAGACTTTAAAATCCTTGTAATGGGACTAAATTGTTTAGTTTTCTGTTGCAATGAAAATTTTAACAGACATTTGAAGCAGATACCGAAACCTGTACTTTTCAATTTGAGTACAATATTTTTCCTTTCTAACTATAATTTATCCAACAACAAAAAGTCAATATTTTATATTTCACAAAAATATTATATCGAGTTGCAATTTTTATATAGCTTATTTTATTTGTGTAAGTCATATAATTTAGGGGATATTTTTTTATTCTATGCCAACGCTTGTTGACGCTAATTTGACCTGTCAATCTTAAAAGACAATACATAGGATTCTATATCAAAGCTGTAGCTTTTATATGTATATGTAAGTACACAATTGTATATTAAGCTTTGTAATGTGATTATTATACGACTGAATGTAGACAAGAAAAAATGGATAGACCATAGATTATTGGTTCGAAACTGTTTTTGTAATAGATTTTTTTTATTAACATCGAACAATGACGTAAGCAAGATTCACTTCATTATATCCCTACTTTACATGTAAAACGATAATGATTTCATTATAATTGGAAACACATAATAACAAAATATGTTATTTTTTTAACAAAGGCTGTGCTTTACATTAATTATTTTTGTGGGAAAACCCAAAGATTTTTTCATTGTCTTATCCTATTTTATATAAACCAGTTACAATAAGTTTTTTTTATTTTTGTATTTAC
>JAOCPS010586883.1:0-11137 GCA_025505425.1 Graphium colonna | reverse complement strand
ATAAAGTTAAAATAAGCGAGCCCCACCTCCCCTTAACTTTTGAAATGTTATTAAAATAATTTTAAAAAATGTGCTATATACCTCTAAGTACGTACTTTCCACGAAAACTATAGCGGTACCATAAATATTTTTATACAACTCGGCAAACTTATGTACTTACAGTCGTTCTAACAAAATGTATGGAGTCGACGGCAAAATGATATTTGCCATTGTTCATTTTTGTCAAGCGGAAGGACCATCGGATGGCTACGGGACCCATTCATGTGCGTTCCCAACACGCTCTTGGCCTGTTTTCTTTATTTTATTTAAAAAACTAACTTCTGAACTTATTTTTCTGAAAATTTTAACCAACTTCTCGTCTCAATTCGGAAGGTTTTGTTTTTCTCTTTTTTTTATGTATGTTCCGACTTTAAAAATCCTTTTTTTTATCTAATAGGGATAAAACATAACCCACTTTGTTATTTTCGTGCTTGTGTTATGCAATATTACGAGAATGTATAAATAAATATGACTGCATAGTGTATGTGGTTGTTTCGAAAAAGAAACATAATGTTTTTAAGTGTTGGATTTTTTGAAGGTTACGGTATCCTCTACTAGTGATAGATCAGCCACCACCAAAGTTTGTCTAAAAATATCATAATTTGAGCCATAAAAATAAGCCACAAAATTAAAACAACGAAAGTCTATATGTTTATGTTTTAATGTGTGTTATTGTACCTTTTCCAAAATCTATTGATCGTCCAATGAATCTTGAATTATATTAAACGACGATTACTACATGTAAGAGAACAAAATAATTTTTATAGACAACGGATGAAAATAGACCAAATATAAAAATCGTCGCCTAAAATAACGACTCAAATATATTAGCTCAAAGAGTAGAAAAAGGGAATGTTTCCATTCATCAATTCTATTATTCGTCGTCAGAATTAATTTTGTAGTCATCGGTGTCAACTGTACCTAATTAACAATAACATTGTATAACAATATATTTGCCTTTGAACAAGTAATTTACAAGGTTATTATAATATTTCAAATTTAAGTTCAACCATTTTATTGGCATGAAAATTTTTATACACATTTAGTCAATTTTTCCAAATATTATAATATTGTATTATAACATGTACGTGAGTTTACATATAGAACGATTGCTATATATAAACAATTGGTGCAAAACAACAATATTTCGTTTTATTGAAAAATGTAGCTTGAATTTTGTATAAAAATAAACCAATATTATGCTAAATAATGCTTCGAGAATGATGCGATATAGCTTAACTCACCGACGAAGAAGAGCGCAGCAAAAGAGCGCAGCACGCGTCGCGACATGGCTCACACTAAAATCCTCGATACAAATTAAGTGAAGACGATTCCCGATCTGGACGACCTTCAACTTCCGTCATAGAAGGAAATGTCAAAAACATTCACCTATTAATTTTATAATTTTGAAAGATGACCACAAAAAAATACATAGAGTCCTGGAGATATTATTAGCGAGGACTAACAAGGTCAAATAACCGGCGTTTGAATGTTTCTTTTCGAAATAGCTGCGTCCGAATCTGTTACAAATTATAACCAACGAAATACTAGGTGGATATCTATGAATTGATTAAACAGTTTTTTACTCAGCCATCGCGCTTACCTGCCAAAGGGATGGGAGCCAATATATGATACTGGTCATATTCCTATGAATGTTAATAAAAAATCAATATTGAGCCGCTGGTAAACAATGTCTAATTTTATATATTTTACTGATAAATATACCGTTTTGTATTGTTGTGAAATATAGTATGTATATAGTATGTAGTGGATAGTGGTTCACCAGTTTTGTTGAATAACGCAATACTTAGGCTACTAAAGAAACGAAATGTCTTTATTCAATGTAGAAGTCATTACACTTACTTATTGATTATCAAAATACACAATATTTTTAGAGTATGTTGACAGAAACTGACCGACATTTTTTTAAAGTAGAGTTATCTATCAGTAAAGTCGGATATGCACTACAGCGTCGGTGTTAAAGAAAATTTTGAAGTCTTCGTATCACATAGAAAGTAGTAACAACGCACTCAGCATAGACACTTACCCGGGTGGCATAGCTAGCTTAGGTGTCACCCGGGCGGTCGTCAGGGTAACATCCCGGTACAGAACAGCGAACGCAAGATTAGTTAAAGACGCAACGGTGGCAGAAGATGTGTCCTACTTCCAATCTGGAAGAAATCTTATTCTCTCGTATATTAGTAAGAGCAAGCAATAGCAAGACTCAGCCAATTATTTTACCGCCATTCGACCAACTCCAGCTTGGACATATACTTAGGCTCACTGACAAAGATATGGTAAAAAAGTCCGAAAATTTTATATATACATATTGATTTTTTTTTATTGATTTATTAATTTTATATATACATATTTGTGCATGCAGTGTTTGCCTATAAATGGTAAATATAATTGAACGCTACCGCCAAATGATTTTCTTATAAAAATACATAAGTGTTTTGATATTGATAAGTCAGTATTTACATCATTTCCACTTGACCATTGAAAAAGTTAAGCGAGCTAAATACCTCGGTGTGGTGGTCGACCAGCGTCTATCGTGGCATGATCATGTCGAGCTTATTATGGGCAGAGTAGGGAAACTTATGTGGATTTTTAAGACCTTAAGACATGTAGCCTTAAAAGATGTTTTACGTCAGATTTACATTTCCCTTGCACTATCAGTTATAACGTACTGCCTGCCTACTTGGGGTGGAGCATGCAAGGGTAAATTCTTAGAAGTTAAGAGATCCCAGAAATTCCTCTTAAAAATTATTCACTTTAAACCGTATAAATTTCCAACGAATAGCCTTTACACACCTGCTGAAGTTTTCACTGTCTGAAAATTTTATATATTACAAACTGTACTAAAATTGCATATATCAATAAAATTTGACTTTAATATACATAAAAAAGGAGAAGAAATGTAGTAAATGTTATTAGAGTAAATTCTACTTCTGCTGCTAGACAATATCCTCGGCAATCTTCTTATTTATACAATTTTATAAACAAAGAAATTAATATTTAACTCCTTAAATTTTTGAAATGCAAAAGACTGTTACTGCCTGGTCGATGACTAAAACTTATGATGAGACTTAAGCATTGATCCAAGCAATAACACCAATAGAAATTTGCGCGCGTCTTATCACACTTACAAATACATATGTACAAAATCACAAATATAAAGAATCACTCATATACACACATTAAATAACAGAAACTGTGATTTTTTTGTATATTTCACAGTATTTTTTTCGTGTAATTAATGTAGCTTGTACAGGTATGCCTTTTTATTATGTTAAATGCAAGGGCGGATCTTCCTAACACAAGTCTTGAAACTTAAATGGAAGTACCAAACACATGTTCTCTTTTGGTACTAATTTGTTAAAGAAATAAAAAATTTTAAAATTTTAAATGGTTTATACGTTTTGCTATGTGTTTTTATTGCATTGTATGTTTGTACTCTAACTTTAGTGTAACAACTGTTGGTAAATCTTAATAAATAAAATTAATGTTGCGACAAGAGGGCTGGTTCTTTTCTCGCCTAAGGGCTAAGTATAACCGTACAGCAAAGAAATGGAGCCAGCGTTGGCACCATGCCGCGGGGAGTAGTATTATTTGATTATAGTAATTGGATTAGTTAAATATTATAAATCAAATAAAGAATAATTAAGCACTTCTTACTGCACGTGCTCCGGAAATTACGTCTTGCCATAAGTACTTAGTACTATCTTTGCCATCCGAATTCTTGCATAGTATTTATTAAAGTAATATCAGAGGCAAAACTTACACTTTTCCCTTCTATGTTATTGTGGTGTCAGCCGCACTGCGTAAGACTGCACCGTCGTAAAAATTTTCTGGTTTATGTAGCCGACCTCGAGACATACTGGTAAAGAGTGGGAAAGCTTTGGATGACATCAATTTGTATTGTTTCTTTAAAGTCGTTTCGGTGTGTCCATGGGCGGCGGTGATCACTTAACATCAGGTCAGCCGTCTGCTCGTTTGCCTCCTTCTCCATAAAAAAAAGTGAAGAAAATCTTAGTCATGTCATTTTTTGCGTTTTTTCTAATGAATGATAGATAGATCAAAGGTACTATATATATATGGTCACCCCTTAATGGGTGACACCCGGGTCGGACCCCCTTAGCTACACCTGAAATTCTTAATATTTAGGTCTATACATCTATAAACATAACATTATTTTTTATTACGTATTCTGCTAATTCCGTAATATGAGGTTAGATTATGTGAAAAAGCGTTAGACAACATGAATGGAGAAATAAATAAATACAAGTTATTTATCTAACACCTAAGCCTTTATATCCGGATCGTACAAAACTACTATAGTTATATAACATACCATTGCGTTAATCTAACAAGCGTAAGCTGTATACAAGAATTATACAACGAATGTAGAGTTTGATGTTATTACAGTTTTAATTATCTCCGATGGAGTAACAATAACGTTATTGAAGATAAAGTAGAGCTTTATGAATGTTAGCAATTCCATTATAGCAGATTTATAGCAACAAGAGTCACGGGATATGTATGAAGATATTTTAACACATTTAACGTTGCAGGCCGAAACAGGCTATAACGTCATAGATATAAAAACCGGCCAAAAATGTGTCGGGCACGCACGTGAAAGAGTTCCGTGGTCATTAGATGGTCCGTCCGACCGCTTGACAAAAAAAAACCCAGGTATACATCATATTTCAGAATTATTGTAATAATATTTCAAAAGTTAAATGGGGGGGACGCTCTAATTTTAACTTTGTATTAAGATATATTGAGACCAGTTTGGAACCTCCCAGTTTAATCAACATGGTTTCTCGGAAGTTTTTATTGCATTTCCCAACGATACCCCACACGATGGGGTTTTTTCGTTGTATGGGAGGATGGGTGAAAAAAATATTCTTCTTAATTATTAAATATTCTCTCCAACAATTTTCTTGACAATCGGTGCATAAACGGCTGAGTACTGCCCGGATAGACAGACGAACAGACATGACGAAACTATAAGGATTGCTTGTGCACTACGGAACCTCTAAAAACAGCCACTGCTGCTCTAAAAATTCTGCTACGAATTTGCTGCTCTAGTACTACCCGAAGAATCAAATTTATTTAATAACTGAACTATATCACTTGTAGTAACAACAAAATAGTAGCACTATCAACTTTAAAATTACCTGCAACTAACGCTTAATTAGGAAACTTAATCTTAAGATGTATGGCTTGTAAAATAAATGAGAATAAAAAATAAACGCTTAATTGTTTGTGAGGGAGTAAGTCCTACCCGTGTCCATGAACAATCTAATTGTTTTATTTATACTATAAACGAGAAATACATATACAGCTAGTATGTAAAATTGGAAATTGTACTTACGAACTGTAACAAAGTTAATTTAAGAATTTTGACATTGAATCTAAGAACCAATTATTCAGAATTGTAATATATTTATAAAGTATCACTGACTATATCACATATATTTCCTCATATATAGACACATCGGAACAATCGCGATTAAGTACAAAAAATATTAGTCGTTTTATTTTACACAAAATAGTTTGCCTGGAGTTTGCAAAGATAACAGAGAAGGTTTTAGTAGAAATGAAGCTTAAGTATTTATACATTATAAAAGATTTAAGTCAATGCCGTTTATGTAGTAGAATTACCTCATGGGACGATTTTAGCTTTTGCTTCAGGTTTTTAAAGATAAGTATAAAGCTAGAAATCGTAAATATAAAGCAATGTGTTAAAAAAACTTGCAAGATGATGCCACTAATCGTTAAAAGGTTTTATTTGTTAGAGACCATACTATCATTAGCATAACGAAAGCAATGGTGAAAATGGAGGAAAGGTTTCGAAATTGGAAGAGCAATTAAATTTTTAAGTCTATGGTATTAACTGGTGAAGCGTTCTCTCCTACAGAGACGATCACAGCTTCAGCATCTGAAAATGGTAAAATTAAGAGGAAACATTAAAATTAAATTTTTTAAATTAAACAACTTTACGGATTTTATCGCGGTTTATTTTAAATTTTATCACCTGAAGAAAACCAATCCATACAAACAGATATTTAAAGGGTCTCGCTATCATCGTTCACAGTTATCTACCGCGGGCAAATCTTTGTTTCTGAGAGCACGTGGGATATGTGACAAGCAACATCTGACCGCTGCACTTCAACATGCCAAGTCAAGCAGGTTCTGCGCGACAACCGCACTTGACAGGTGGTAAAAATTACAACCCTCTACAAGATCCAGGAGTGTACAAGCTTGATTGTGAATGTGGTCTCTCCTACGTAGGACAAACAAAGAGATATAAAAGCCCGGGTGAAGGAACACATAACCGATATAAAAAAATAATAGACTAAATAAGTCTGCAGTCTGTGAACATACTCAGAAAGGGCCCAACCAATACATCAGATTTGATCGGCTAAAAATCCTCGCAAAAGAACACCGGTTCATCCCAAGGAAGATTCGTGTGGCTATTGAAATTAAAAAACATCCTAATATCAATAGGGAAGATAGTTGGGTATTATCATCTGCTTGGGATCCCATTATAAATAAAATCAACTCAAGAAATAAGCACAACACTGCAAGACCAAAAGAAAAAATAAGTAGTTACTTCGTACAGAGGTGATAGAGCATAATTCAGAGGTGGTAGCATAACAACTTTTCACAGCTTTTGCTACGATCGTGCTCGCCTGGGGAAGTACCACGGCCCTTTATAAAGTCTGCATAAAATAAAGTATGCATGACTTTCGGGGATTTCGGATGGTCTGTCTACCCTTTTCCTTTCCTATTCCTATCCTCTCTAAAATTCTGAATCCCTACCCTATCCTTTCTAATAAACCTATTATATCCGATCTCCCAGGCTGACAATGCACTCGCAACTCTCCGAATGTTGCGTTTGTCTATAGGCGACGGGATTGCTTACCATCAGGTGAACCGTCTGCTCGTTTGTCTTCCTTTCCATAAAAAAAAATGTAGATCGAACTGAAAATTAATATTCAAGCTGATGGTATGCAGGCATGACAAGTGACACCAGGACATCAAACATTTCAGTCGTACCCTGGAAGAGATCGTTCGCTGGAGAGAGGAGCGCGTCGCGACGATCTCTTACGGCGATGGGAGGAAAGGTCGGCGGACGCCTCGGCGAGCAAAAGGCTCGTCGATGCCATCCACCCCATCCTGCGCCAATGGGTGGAGGCTACACATTGGAAGCCGACTTACTTCCTTACACAGCTACTCACAGGGCGGATCCCGGAGGTCACCACTGCGCGTCCAGCGCCGAAGACACGGCCGAGACCACGCTAGCCGTGTACACGGGCTGGGACGCCCAGTGCGCCACGTTTATTGGCGCAGTTGGACGGGACTTTTTCGCTGCCGGCTGTCGTTCGGTCGATGGCCGGCAGCAGAGTTGAGCCACCGTCGCCTCGTATGCACGCGAGGTGATGACTGCCAAGAGAGATTCCCTGCGGGAGCGCGTGCGGACAAGCGAAACGTTGACGACAAACGAAAACGGCGAGGGGCCTCCGGCGTTCACAGTATGCCGCTGCCCTGCACTAGACCACAATGTAAAAGACCCCCCCCCCCATATTGTTCCATAGGTTGATGAGGGGGGCATCATAGGTTGAGGGAAGGGGCTTAATTTCTAGCCCCTCCACACGCAAATCGAGCCCGAAGTGGCTACCCTAGCAAGGCCGTGGGTAAACTAACATAGATACCACGACCCGGTCAAGCGAAGGAGGAACACCGCGGGTTTCAGTGACTTGGACCACACGAAACCGTCCCTGCTGCCCCCGCAGCACGGATGGCGAAGTGCCAAATAGCATTCCCGCGTCAAAAAAAAATCTCAGTCCTACGCGTGACCATAAACGCTGTAAAGGGTTCGAAACGTTGGGATAACATTTAAAATAAACCGCGATAAAATCCGTAAAGTCTAAAACAACTTAGATTTAGAACACATTCATTTTTATTGTTTTTTCAATTTTATCACAATATGATGATGATATTATATTAAACAAATCTACGAATTTTTTCGCAGTTCATATTTAATGTTTTTTCTTTAAATCATACCTAATCATAAAAAAGATTGATAAAATTAATAATACTTAAAAATTGTAGCAGATATTTATCTGCATACTAGCTGTCGTGGCAAATGTAGCACGCACCGTAAAAATATGTTCATACAATAATACTAGTATCGGAATAAAAGGTGGGCATCCTACCTGTTAGGGGGTGAAAAATATTTTACGACCTATTCTAGTACCAACCAAATCATTAAAACTTTCAAATAACATCTTGAAAGTTGTAATGATTTGGTTGATACACCCACTAACACAGTGACACAAAATGTTTATATATTAGATGAACCTACACAATGGAACACAAATTCTAAACACTATAATCATTTTTAAACAGAAAGAGTACTTGCTCATTTAGTTAATATATTTATATGTTGATATTTCTTCCAACACTTTTGTTATGCCATATATGAAGTCTATATAAAAAAACGATCAAGTTGGAGTCAGAGTCGCGCACCTAGGAGTCCAAGTATATGGGTATTCTGTTTTTCCTACACTTTTGTTAATAATCTTTAAATTCTTTTATTTACATGGATACTACATATTATAAAACAAAACTAACTTACAGATTTTATTTAATAACAATGCCAAATGTCAACGGGATATTTACGGGTTTTGATTTCCTTGGCAACTCCCTTGAAATGTGTAGAAAATGTGACATAACCAAAAAAATCTTTTCGAAAGTTAAATGAGACCTACCTGAAAGTATATTGAGAAACTTATTCTTTTTTCATTGGCAGTTGAAAGTAAATCTGTTTTTATGGATGAGATATATAAGAAATCGGAAAAACATATGAGAGTATTTAGTTACTTCATATATTTGAATTATTATAAAAATTATTTATATGAATTATTATTTTTTTTACATAAATTATGAAATTAACTCAAGGTTTTTTATAAACAAGTAAAACCTAATCGCTTGTTCAATTCTCAAAACACTATAACATAAAAATATCCCTTTCTTTATATAAAATATGAATGTCCACCAACCACTGAAGAAAATATAAAAAGGAACAGTCAAAAGTTTAAAATTTAATAATGTTGACATCAAATTATCTTTATTTCATTGACAATCTTCTTCAACCCATAAATTCATGTTCTTCAAAAAAGCTAAACAAATAAGTATTAAGGGTAACATCGGACTCTTATATGTAACACTATTGCTTATGTTTGCTAAATAAAACTGAGACATTTTAATAAAAAATTGTAATTTGAAACCATTCTATGTATATTAATATTTAAAGTGTTAACTGTACATAACCACAAACAATACATTTAGGACCGATTCTCTTACACTTGATTCCTTAAACTATAAAAATACATCAACTTACATAACATGAAAGTACAATTTGTTCAACTTCATATTTTATGCTAGTACTAAGATAGGATCAGTTAATCATTTAACACTTTATGCTTATTAGTATAATTATTAATATTGGTAAAATTAAATGACATCTCTTACATTTTATACAGCTTCCAACCACATACATCTTACGCTTACTTAAATAACCAGTCTATTATTGCTTATTTGTAACTTATTGCTACCTTCGATTGTTGCCTCTTTGATGGCCCCTGCCTCTCACATATGTCTTGTGGCTATGTTTGCCAGTATGTTCCTGTGATGGTCCTGAGAATCTTTCTTGCTTTTGATTAGTGTGCTGGGCACCTTGATTATTGGCAGGTGTATTTGCCATGTGTGGGCGTGGCCCTGAGTGTGCCCCATTGCTGCGTTCATTTGGTGGTTGAGTGCTCGGAGGTGGAGGTGGAGGGGCTGGTTGTGGTTCACTCATGTTCACTTGCTCATTGAACAGCATGCAGAACTCTCCAACTTTCTGAATATCACCCGATTTTCCTGAATATAAGGTTAACGCTGATCGCCATAGGGACGCATATCCTCGGGTGAGACGAACAATGTCACCAGGCTGCAGCAGAGCACCCGGCTCGTCCCACACAGAAAGATTGACGGATGCGGACGCATCTGCGACACGCAGAGTTCGTACTTCCCGTGCCTCCTTAGTTAAGGTTGGTGGGCCCACTTCTAATACTATAAAAACCGAATTAATATTTTTCATACCAGGTTTCAAGTCTTTTATCTGTACATACTCTGTAGTACTCATATTTGTAACAAACAATAAAGGTTATCTGCTACAGCAATTATTTAGGAGTTCATCTAAATTATGTAGTCACCGAATGTAATATGTTAAAATTTATATGGATAACATATAATTAAATAATGTAAATGGGTAGAAAGCTTAGAAAACAAAGTCGACTAGAGGAAGCAGATAAAAATGATTAATAAATTAAAATAAAATTTTAAAATGTTATAGTAATGTTGTCGCTTTTTCAAATGTGTCAGTTCAATTTAGTGATGCTCATGAAGCATATTGCAATATTTGGCATTACTTCGAAATGCGCTGCATGTAAAAATCGCACAGCCCAATGCTGGCGCCATCTTTTCGCTTGACTTTAAATTGATTATATTAATATTCTATCTAGCTATATTCTATTTTTGACTAGCTCCTTCCTTTTTTACCGACTACATGCCAGCCGACCAAATTAGTTAAAAAAAATTAAAAAAGATAAAGAGATATAGTTACAAAAATATGCACACCGCTGAATTTGTCATATTTTTTTTAAAGATTTACGAAAAATTATTCTTTTGAAACACCGATATACCATTTTTGTTTCTGAAACTTACGAGGATTTTAGACATTTTTAAATTAACAACTTTACGGATTTTATCACGGTTTATTTTATAATTTTATCACCTGACGTTTCGAATTGAGCAATGGTGGGAAGCTCTAGATCGACGTGTAAGTCTAATTGCGCATAAATCAGGGTGCTCTCGTGGCCCTGCGCATCAATCGATTTTGAATGACCTGAAGTCGGTCTATCTGTCGCGGAATTACGTGTGCGAACACCGGACACGCGTACGTCATAACAGGGCGAATAACAGCTTTATAAATTGTCACCTTACTCCGTAGCGACATCTTTGATTTAGCATTAAGCAGGGG
>JAOCPS010586662.1:0-11138 GCA_025505425.1 Graphium colonna | reverse complement strand
TAGAATAAATATATAGCAATAGAACAAATAATGATAATTTATCACAAAATACTAAGCTTTTGGCTAATAAACCAAAAATATGCGTGCACTACCTGTAACGATATTAAATAAAAAAAAAATAATGAAACATTAAAAATATATAATATCATTTTGTTCATATGAGCCACATTTTTACTACACGTGAATACTATGATTGTGGTCACATATAGTGACTGGTGAGTCACCTCCAATACTTTACGACGTATTAATGGGGGATCATATATGAAGAATTAAATATTGATTTACCAATGATTAAAAATAATCGAAAGGTAACCAAATCATTACGTAACTCAAGCTCGTACGAGCTGACACGGCGTGCCCAGAAAACGGAAGGTGGAAGAGCGGTCGACGGGCTCACGTGTGCCACTACACACTTCATTATTTTTGGCTAAAACTATGCCCCTAATTTTATTACATAAAAATGACGTTGACTCAACAAACAACCTGTATAGACATTATACGAATAAAAACACAAACCCTTGTCGTAACTCTCGTGAACCAGTTGTTCTCCCACATCGATAGGATTCCGTAAGGTCCTATCGAAGGTCACCACCAGTGACGTCACTGGGTACTTGAGAGCGCAGTCCGCCGAAGTCAGGACCGCTACGAGCTCCGAGTCGACAACGACACCAGCGCAAAAAGGTCTAGGTTCACCCTTCCTGCGAAAGTACAAGCCAGGTTATAAAATAAATAAAGTCCTCCACGGCCATGGAGGCCAATCTAGTCCAAGATTAGCCAACTGCGCAGGAGATATTATAGTGTACGCGCAAACATAGTAGCATTCTCTGTTCCTTAAGTTCAAAGCTCGATGGAACGGATATCCGACACGACCGGAGAGAGATCAGGCGCAGGACCAATTTTATGCAGGCCCATCAGACGCATGGATCATCTTTCTTTTCAGGCAATCGGGTGATCAGTAAGCGTTGCCTTAATCCAACCGAGAAATACCAACACAAAGCCATTGATCCCCCGCAGGATCGAACCTATGACCTTCGGTTTATAAAGCGAGGGCCCATACCACTAGGCTACGGAGGCGCGCAAACCAGGTTAACTTAGGATTAGTCAACAGGCTGGGCAAAGAAGTCAGTCAAAAAAAGAATCTTTTTTCCTCCCTTTTTTTATACGTGATAATTATTTATGGATCCCCTGCCGCCATGCGCAGGTGGCAGCAGGGGCATGTGGGGTTCATCGACCAAAATGAGGTTATCCACTAAAAACCCACGTTGCGCCTTCGCATTCGCTGCACCGGGGACACGGAAACACGGTGCGCAATCTTCCGTGAACCCCGGTGCGACTATGGGCTCTATAGCCCTCTTCCTGTAACGTTTTGGGACACCCAGGTTTGGCTACATTGTGCTGTGCCGATGCAAAGTACACAGCACCCCTCTCGAATCCAAAAGTGACAGCTACTCCCACATCTGCCAAGTTAGTGCTCGGTGTCAAGGGAATTATATTCTTTTTTCTCCCTAGGCCTAATCCAACCATATATAATACGAATATCGGTTTCTACACAGAGCGACGTATTTTTATGGACGATCCCGTCGCCTATAGTCCAACGCAACATCCGAAGAGTCACGAGTAAGTTATCGACCGAGAAAACTAGACAGAGTAGGTTAATTGGATAGGATGGGATCGGGATTAAGGATTTGAAGAAGAAAGGAGTGTGAAAGAAAAGGGTAGACATGCCGGATGCATCTCCAAAAGTCATGCACACTTTATTTTATTAACTGACTTCAAAAAAGGAGGACAACTAATACATCCATTGAATACAGTTTATCCCTTTGGGTTGCGGAAGTTGGATGCGAGTCGCTCTGTGTAAAAACTGATATTCAGATAATATTTGGTTGGAATAGAAGCCGACCCCAAATAATTTGGGAATAAGGGTAGGAGGAAGAAGAATAATTCATACTTTTATTTCACTTCACTTACTTCCAAATCCAAGCTCGCCATGGATACTCGCCCATCAAAGTAGCTCGAACGTGTGTTTTCTTCTGTTGTTTTCCATTTAGCCGTATGCCTCCGGGTTTCATGATACCGCAGTTATCTTGTATCCTGAAAATTTTTTCGTGTCCATCAGTGAATTAGATACTCCCCGCAGTTTCTAGCGTGATTTTTTGGAAAGTATTGGGGCGTTGCTGAGAGGCACCCTAGCCGCCAAAAAACATGCGTAACTTAAGATTTATCATATTTATAATCTATGTATGATGGCTATACAGTGTCTAATGTTTTTATTTATAGTTTTTTTATTTATTTATTTTTGTTATTTTTACATTTTTCATTTGGTTTTAGTTTCTTTTTTGCTATTTTTTGTTATTTTTTTTTCCTTTTTTAAAACGAACTACCTTATAGGACGTTGCGTAGGGGTACCCTAGCCTGCATAAAACGTAACATTAAAACAATTATAATAAAGAACTTCGTTCCTATCTGATGTCACAACACTACACGGATTTTTTTCAGATTTTAATACGATTTGTTTATAATTTATTTACTTAACATTTACATACAGGATTATTGGTAAGTCACTAATGATGTTGAAGGAGAGCGCTCGGTACTCTGTTGTCGTCATATTAAGTAAATTAAATTAGGGGCATACGTTTCGACTAAAATTTCAATTAAATAGATGAAGCGTTAATACGATGCCGGCAGCGAAGAGATGGCCAGGTGGCGCAGTTCATTGGCCCGAAAACGGCATATCTCGCGCCGTGTTATATATCTGCACATTGGTTTCGTAAATAATGACTGAACTTTCGACTACGATTACTCAGTGGTCAAACAATATTTAATGTTAATATTACATTTCTGCTTCATATATGATCCCCACGTTTAACGTCCTTGAATATAGAAAGGTGAATTCAAAGAAAATGGCAAAACCGACCTCAAAACTTATAACTGAATTTTCGTGATAAATTTTCAAGTATTATTCTGATTTGAAAAAACCAATTGGTCCGATTTTCATGGCAGTCGTATAGGATTGATTACCTTATTACTTTATCCATTAAACAAAAAAAAATCAAAATTTATTCCTAACTTGCGTAGAAATCCAGGTACATACATAAAAAACCCCTATAAAAACATAGTAACATCTGAAATGTGGACATCCTTATTTAATTCAGTTAAAAAAACATTCCGCTATTAATGAACCGATATTAAAAAAAATTATTATCCGAAGGGATATACTTTCGAAATTGCCCCTTTCTTAAAAATCAGATAACTTGGTTCTGTACTTTTTTAAAATACCAAATTAGCGGAAAAAAATATGTCACAAAAATACATACCTACACTTCTAACGCATTTGAAGTCGGGTTTTTGTAATATTCTTTGACAATAATCTTATTAGAAGCCCTAAAAAGAAGGAACACCCTCCACTTCCACCATCAATACTGGAGAGAGAGACCTTACCTAGCTTCTAAGTTGTACTGAGGTATGCAGCAAATATTTGTGATCTGCCCACGCGCATCTTTCAATCTGTAACATAGATTTCTGTGCTTAAAGTATTGCTCTTAATACAAAGGTAATAAATAAAAATAAACAAAGCCCTTCTGACCGAGTTACGGCCACGGCGACCAATCTAATGAGCGATTAGCCAATTACGCAGGAGATAGTATGGTGCATAGGTGTATGTGCAGACGCTTTTGCAATCTCTGTTCACGACTGACCGGGACCGACTTTTTATATGCGAAGGGCATGCAAAGCATGAATCATATTTCTTTATTTTTTTTATGGAAAGGAAGACACACGAGCAGACGGTACACCTGGTGGTAAGCGAACGCGTCGCCTATAGACAAACGCAACATCCGGAGAGTTGCGAGTGCCTTGTCAACCTGGGAGATTGGATAGAATAGGTTTATTGGCTAGAATGGGATCGGGATTAAGGATTTGTAGGGGATAGGAATAGAAAAAGAAAAGGGTAGACATGGCCTTCCGGCATCCCCAAAAATCGTACATCGCCGACTTTATAAAGGACGGTGGTACTTCCCCAGGCGGGCACGGCCGTAAAAGTGCAGCAAAAGCTGTGGAAAGATGTTATGCTCTAGCACCTCTTAATTCTTATCATGCAATCGGGTGATCAGCGCGCATTGCTCGAACCCAACTAAGAAACTACAACATAAAGTTATTGTTGCCGTGCGGGATTCGAATTAACGACCTGCAAGTCGAATGGAAAGGTATAAGATGTTAAAAATTTGTTCTCCAGAATATATCTGAAGCTTTTTACGCTACTAGCGACACAATAGCGACGTCTACATCCTGTGCTATATTAAACGGAGGTCGATTTTGCCTCTTGCCAAATTTCATAAATCCAGGTCAACGGGAAGTATCTTATAGGTTTTGGACTTAGAAGGTTGATTTTATCATAGCTCCAAGATATGTTATTAGTTTTATTTTATACTTCTACAGTAACACACGGACAGATAGACAACAAATTATTTTCATAAGAGTTCTTTTTTCCTTTAGATTTACAGAACCAGCGTTGCCAGTCGCATTTGGGGGGACAGTCACATTTTTACCCCAAAGTTAAATGTACCCCAGAGGTCAGTCTATGTCTCGCTTTTCATATACAAATCAGTCCCATGCCCAAAACTGGTACCGAAAATTCTCATGCCTCAAAATTGTAATTATTTCCATAATTTCTTACGACATTTCGCTTCATGGGCTTAATTTTTAAAAAGGGAATTTAATTTAAATTATAATAATATGAATTTGGCTTTACCTAAATTTTTATACTATACATATACACAATCAAAATATACACAAACGTATACAAGTGATGTAGAATGCAAAAGAAAATATTTTTGAAAAAAATCGTTTCAATAAAGTATCGGTATTGGGTGACATATTTTGACAGTTGGCTAAACAGATTTAGCGACTATGTCTTGTCGACCCCTTGCACTTAATTTCAATTAAAATATTTTTTAGCGATATGACGGAAGTGAGCCTAAATTTACTTACTGCAATTTACTTGTCTTCATTTTGGAATTTGTGATTATTTTATCATCACACTTGTAACAATCGTGGCATCCTTTATCTAGATCGCCGTAGACACCACTGTGTTTCTTGGTGGCTCCACCTGCAAGAGTAAAACCGTCACAAATCTAGAGATGTAAGAATACGTATTAAAAAAATCATATTCCCGACCCTACTAAATAACAAACATATTTGTAACGTAATCCTGTCTATGATATGTATATGTAAGTTGGAACAGTTTATTACTCCATGAAAAAAAATTAAAAAGAAACAATTTCGTTTAAGGAAAATTAGCCCCAATACCCCAAGTGTTCTTCACTGATTAAACAGATTACTGAAAGACTTAATCGTAGAACTAAAGTCTGCAGTATTTTACTAGACATGACAAAAACTTTTGACTTTGTCTATCATAAAAATATTTCTCATAGCTTTCCTCATTCGAATCCGAAGCTACTTAGAGAATAGGCGACAACGTGTAGAAATAACAAAAAACTTGCCAATGTGAAAATAAAACTTTCTGATACAAATTTAGACAAGATAACTATGGTATACCCCAGGGTAGTATAACAGACCCACTATTCTTCCTGACATACATCTATGACCCCGCTTATGCAGTTAACAAAGATTGTATTATTTAAATATATACTAGTTAATATAATACTAGTAAAGAGGTAGTTAATATAATTAATATAATACTAGAACACTTACTTTCAGCATTAAACAGGTCATCTAGATCCGCTTCTTGTCCCATTGTGCCAGAGGCTATGGCAATAAAAATCCAGGTCCTGCGAAAAACCAAGATTGCAAACAAGGTATCAATTGAGTGAGTTATAGTTCAAAAAACTACAAATACAGTTTTTATTTATTTATTGTAGCATGACCTTAGAAAATTCATGTTTCGTTTTTATTTTTACATCGCAAGATTATTTTTCTTTTATAGGGACCAACATAAATGATCTCATAGGTCCTTTATATGTGTGCAAAGTTTCAAATCAATTTGAAGTCTCGAAGTTGGTAAAAATTGCGTTGAAAGATTCCGTTAGATGCATATATCCAGGAGAAACTAATAAAACGTCTTAAAACATTACTGTTTGTGCGATTCATTTTTTAAGCAGATTTTTTTTAAACCAAGATTATGCGACACAATCTAACTACTTTTGTGGCGTAGTGGTATGAACCCTTGCTTTATATGCCGCAAGTCATGAGTGGGTGTTTATAAAAGGGGGCCGAGTGAGCCATGCCCACCTAAGGATGGTTAAGTGTCCACCCTAAGATGGTCTAGTGCCCATCCCAGGATGGTCTAGTGTCTGCCCCAACATGGCCCACCCTAGAAAAAAACCCTAGATACGCCCATGCCACGGAGGGATAATGATTTGATGAGCTTGGGCAATACGGGCCGATCATCTGATTATCTGAAAATTATGTACGTCATTATGTGATGTCGGTATCGGTTGTCAGGAACGCCGTTGACTACCATTAAAAGATGTCAGTGCCTTTAAATATCCTAAAAACTAATCTATTGAATTTAGTTTATCTCTTTGGGTTGCGACATCAGATGACAGTCGCTCTGTGTAAAAACTTATATTTACTAATTCGGGAATACAGCTACGAGGTAGAAGACTATAGAACAAAATATCAAATATGTCATTTTGACATGGAAAAGTGCCACTGGCTTACAAAAAAGGGCAAGAAAAACGTTTTTGAAGTGTAAACTTCTTTTGGCGCACCACAGATTTTTTTGAAGACTGTAAGTTATCAGTAAGGCTGATCCGTCGATATGATGTAAAAGGCTCGATCGTGAACTCGGGACCACCGAGTGTACCCGAGGGAGAAGCACCACACGTACATTTTTCCGTAGGCTGTCGACACGCCTAAGTGCTACTGTTTTTTTTCTTCATATATTTTCTTTACCATTCTTAAATACGTCTTAATAATATTTACCCTTTTTGACCTTATGACCTTGTCTTCAAGATAGGGATGCAACGCAAAATTATGTTCCCCCAAGGGATTCGAACCCACGACCATCGATTCGTAAATAAAGGGCCTATACCACTTGACCATAGAGTCTATTAATACTTCGTTATACAGGTTGATAGGTGAATCACCAAAGATTTTAAAGGATAACTCTCGGTACTCTATTTTCATCATCTTTATGTAATAAAATTAGGGACATAGTTTTAGCCGAAATTTTTTTGGAGTCTGGCGGACACTTTATTCATATATTGGAAAATTTCTGTAAAAATCCAGCGCGAGCCTTCACCGCCGAGCACGCCGCAGGTCATCGACCTCCCCGCCACTCCGGCCACGCCCTGTCCGCTAGGGTGAACATGAATTACGTTTTTAATAAACATTTTTTTAACTTTGGATTGTGTTTACAGTGGTTATTAATATATTTTTCTAATTATTTTTTTATTCTTTATATATGATCCCCGCATAAAACGTCTTAAAGTATTGAAAGTGACTCTACAGTCGCTCTGTATAACTAAAATCAATATTGTTCTTACCTAATCATTTTGCCGTGTTGCATATCACTGGTAGACAGGAACCATGAAATTTCTCGTTTCAATTAAATCTGTAATTTAAAAGAAAATTATCACAAATTGTTTCTTTTACTTGCCACACAAAATTTCATAGAAAACACCAGCAGACCCGTCCAGCCGTTGTAAACAGGTGTTGTGACTAAGGTAAACGTTAAATTATGTTGAAGCAAACTATTAAATACAGTGAAATTATTATTTACGAATAAAGACAGATACGTTATAGCCGATTTAAAAATCCACTAAATTGGGATTTTTTATGGAAAGGAAGACAAACGAGCAGACGGTTCACCTGATAGTCAGCGATCCCGTCGCCCATAGACACTCGCAACATCCAAAAAGTTGCGAGTGCGCTATCAAACTTGAAACATTGGATAGAATAGGTTTATTGGATAGAATTGGTTCGGGGTCAAGGATTTGGAGGGGATACGAATAGGAAAGAAAAAGGGTAGACATGGCCATCCGGCATCCCCAAAAGTCAAGCATACTTTATTTTATGCCGATTTTATAAAGGGACGGTGTTACTTCCCCGGGCAAGCACGACCGTAGAAGTGCAGCAAAAGCCGTGAAAAGAAGTTATGCTCTTCTTTCTGTTTTCCGTTTCCCGTGACATTTCCATGAAAATAAGATAATTTTTTTAAAAAATAATTTTACTTACCTTTTTGTACTCAAATTTGGCGGAAATGATTTAGTTTCAGAGAAAAAAAAAATGTAAATGTTCTAATTTGTATAGAGCGCGGACATTTAGATGATCGCGATATATTTACTTGGGTAATTTTAAAAGTCACTTTACTTACGATTATTACTCGCAAATAATTCTAATCGATAGAGAATGTCTATTTATAAGATACGTGTAATCCATAATTCGGCGGAAACTACACGAAGCTAGTGTAGTTTTCGAGAAAAAAAATAAATCGGCCATAATTTCTTTTTTTAAAAAAATAACGAAAATAATAATTTGGACTGTTAAAATAAATGAAGTTTAAAATAACTAAAAAAACACTAATTTAGCGCTAAAACTATCTTAACTAAAAACACGATGTTTTTAATTAAGATAGTTACGAAATTTGAAAAAAGTTAAAAATGGAGCACTTTTTGACATCATTTTCGTATCTATATTGTGGTTTTTCTTTGTCGTATAATAAAAAAAATTATTTGCAATTAAAAATATTGCGACTATACATTGGGTTAGGACTAGGACAGTTTATATAACAATCACATTAGATCAAACTGGACACAGCGAGGAAAATTTGATTAAAATTGGTCCAGTAGTTTAGGAGTTCATCTCGGACAAACAACGTGACACGTAATTTTATATATTTAAATTACTACGTCTTTTATTGACACTTAGATTCTTATGCCATTAGTCACGAGAAAAACGTTTAAAAATGGTAATTTCATTTCATTTGTAATTATTGATTTGATATTTTAAATAAATAACAAAATATTTATAATTATTTGAGTACATTTCTTATTTTCGTAAAATATTTTTTCGGTACTTTGAATTATTAAGTGTTAAAAAACATTTAATGCCTTTAAAATCGGTTCCTTATTAGGCATCCCGAAAACAAATATAAAAATAGGAACATCCAAATTGAGAAGTGAACTTTTTTAAATCAGTAGAAAATACTTAAAAATACTTTTTTCCCAAAAAAATATTAGTAGAATATATTTACGCAAGAGAAGCTGAGAATAAAAACTAGTAAATATATAGGTTATTTGTTTATTACTATTTAAATATACCAATTGTAATTTAGCCATATACAATTTTTTTATGAAAAGGAAGACAAACGTGCAGCCGGTTCACCTGTTGATAAGCGATCCCGTCGCCCATAGACACACGCAACATCCGGAGAGTTGTGAGTGCGTTGTCAACCTGGGAAATTGGATAGATGGGGTTTATTGGATGGGGTTAGGTCAGGATTGAGGATTTTATTTTATGCTTTGTAAAGGGTGACGGTACTTCCCCGGGTGAGGGTGGCCATAGAAGTGCAGCAAAAACTGTGAAGCAATTTTATACTCTACCATCTTAATTGTTAGATACTATACAATTACATATCGCTTTGATTATAAATATTAAAATAAGATGTTTTGTATTAGCACTAGCTGGTCCCAGCGCTTATTTATTTTTCCCGATTGTGCAACATTTTTCATTGATGCTCCGCTCCTATTGGACATAGCGTGTCGTTATATAGTCTAAAGACTTTGCCAATAAATGGACTATCGGACATTAAAAGAATTTTCCAATTCGGACCTGTAGCTCCTGAGATAAGCGCGTTCAATCAAACAAACAAACTCTTCCGCTTAACAATATTAGTATATTTTGCTAAGGTCAACGTCAGAATTAACCTTTAGTAAGATTTTGATAACAAAAGCTACTGACAATGAGCTAATTTCATATTAAAATAAAAATATATAGACTCTATTAAGAAATAAGTGAAGAATCTACAAAAATATAGTGTATAATAGTTATTAATAAACACTGAGAAGGACATAGTATAAAAATGTTTAAAACTCTGTTAATAATAAATAAAACTGGTTTTATTCAACTACGAATAAAACAACATTACTGATTTAATATTAAGGAAAATGAAGAGCCGTTTTATGAAACTTAAAAAGCACACACGCAAAATGAATAAGGAAAATGGCCACAAAACGTTTTATAATTTTAAAAAAATAAAAAGGTCAAGATGTCATCTTCAAAGCTACGCTGGACATATATTTATAAATGTTAAAATATCACAAATAATTTTCTGTACATACATACTATATAAAAAAATAAAAAATAAGATTTATATAAACTTGCCTATGATGTACGCAACAGGAAACTGGCCATGAACTCACACAAACAAGTTTACGAACATACTGGCCGACAACAAGGTGACGACTGATATCAACATAACAAGACAAAGATAATTATTGCCAAGCCACATGGCATTCAAAATAGCTCTTATATTATCTTTGCGAATATTGAATCAGTGGATATTCGCGCGCGTTTAAGAGTTTTTGAAAATGAAATGGTTTTATTAAAGTTTTAATAGGTACATTATTAAATAACAAGACGTATGTAGATAATTATTTCAAGCCGTATACATGACATTTAAAATAGCTCTTGTGTTATCTGTGCGAATATTGTGGAAAATCTGTGGTTGTGTGGGCGCGCGCGTTTAAGAGTTTTTGAAAATTTTATTATTTTATTAAAGTTTTGACTTATAGATTATTTCAATTATTAACAAATTTATTTGTACAGAAAATTACAAACACCCACTTCAAACGCCTTAAAAGCGTACTTTCAAAACATATTTTCTCCGTTATTTTGATTTCACAAATAAACTACTTATCCGAGTTTTTTAAAAACATTGTGGGACCATTTTTGAAGTACGAGGGGTAAAAAAGTAAGATAAACGGGTATTTCTAATAAAGATAAAAATAAAAAAAATCGATTTTTATCTTTTGGTCCTTCACTACTTCCCTATTAAGAAATTGTAGGACGTCATTTGGAGGAGCTACACCAATCCGGTAACAGTATTAGAGTGTCGGCCCGAGCCGAGGCTCCCCCGGGAGCCCTCGAGCTTAGCCACTCATAAAACGAGGTTTAGG
>JAOCPS010586551.1:0-11138 GCA_025505425.1 Graphium colonna | reverse complement strand
TCTTAAGTTTTGCTTTAGTGATTAGAGAGCATAGTGCTATGATATTTTATGCATCATGTCAACATTTGGATCAGAAGTTGTGGTGGTACCCCTTCAATCTGCGTTCCCTGATGAAAGTACGCTGGCTGTCCTGAAAGTAATATCTGCTTCAATGGTGTATTGTTTATTAATACAGATCCCTGCTGCTTAGTGTCTGATAGTTCCAGTTAATGAGGTGGTGAATAAGCTCATGAGGCTTGGGTAGGGGCTTCAATACATTCGTCTTCGGGTAATGGGGAGAACACCTCCGTAATGTTTTTAAAAAGGGGTGACGTCACCATGGCTTACGTCACCTATGGTTTCTTTTTTGATAGTCACTCATTTCAGTAACTAAATATTTCACTTTACTTGATAATCAGATATTAAACACTTCACTTCACTTGATAATTCGGTTTGTTACTGTATAGAGACATCCGTGCAGTACGACTGCTGGAGCACTGACGTATGCTTTCGCCCGTTTTATAGTTTGGCGGTGTATGCAAATGTGTAAAATGACACAGTTTGCAAGTGTTACTATGTTTACGCTGTTCAAATCACGTGCAGGTTGACGTCATTTTTGTAGGGGCCGCTGTATTGCACTTAAAACGTTGATGTTTAAACAGCGTTTACATATCACGTGTTAGAAAATATGCTCGTTCTGCTCAATATCCCATACAATAAAGTAAAACTTTTTTTGTTTACTCAATGTGTTTAAGCTAAACCGTAAAGTTTGGTAACTTATTTTAATTATGGATTAACCTAATCTCTGGCAGGACAAATAAGCACGCAAAATATATGCACTATATATCTGTGCTATCTTTGTTGAAATAATGTTTTTGTCCATTTCCGTAACTATACTTGTTCTTATTCGTCTATGTTTTTATAAAAACTATAAAATGGGCTAACTTATTTTATGGCCATAGCAAATAGTTTATTAGTAATTGCTTCATTTAGAAATACTTTCTTGTGTAAAGTTTCAGCTTTTTCAATAGCCATGGTGAAAAATTCCACTGCTGTCAAGTTTAATTATTGGTGGAAATAAGAAAAAAGCAATGAGATAACTATAATATGTTAAAAAGATAATAAAATGAAGAAAGCCATTCCATTTGTTATCTTAAAACCACAAAATTTCAAAATCCATGCTAAGCTAGGACTAAAATTAACGAACGAATTATTAGTGTGTGGTATAATATTAATTTCTCTCGTTAGGGCCTTAAGGGTATATATTAACGAGGTACGACATGTGAAAATGTCTCATTAGCGACGCTGTGAAACAGCAAAACTGCCGACTATAATTAGACACTTAGTTTAAATAAATTGAGCAGTTAGTTAGCCTAGCCGTATGTAAAATTTAATTAAATGAAATTTTACAGCATTGTTTAACCATACAAACTTGGTGAAAACAATTAACATATTCAATAAAGTATACATAGGTAATGTTGTTACTAACTAATACATATCAATTATGTTTTTTGCTTTCATGGAATTGAGTTTTTAATACGATCATATCGTTCTTCTTACACTATTTTATAATGATATTTCTTCGCGTTGCCCTATTTTACAATTTCCTATCAAAAAAGTAAGAATAGATCGTTACTACGCTGAAAGTTACCACCTATAACTTTCTTACTAAAATATTATGAAATCACTCGACGCAAAAAAAAATTGAGTTTTTTTCACCGTTAGTTTTCTTCATCCAAATTTAAATTACTGTGACATGCGCATTTTCCGAAACCATAAGCTATAAACTAACTTACCAAGGTTCTAATTAAAGGAGTAAAATGATAAATATAGTTTAAACAAAATTTATACGCACCAATCATAGATTGTATAAAGTACCACCGTGTTGTGTAATTCAAAAATAATATCGAGTACCAACTTACCATGCCATGGAATGTTTGGAAATATCAAAAATCATATCAAAGTAATGAAACAAGGGTGATCTGTCTGATCAATATATATATATATATATACATCAGAGTATTAAATTCATAAATAGCGTAGATTTCTTGGCGTTGAGACCACGGGACTTAACCAATCAAGTATTTAATAATCATTATACTAAAATTTTGTACCAACTTTCCATGTCATGGAATGTTTGTAAATATCAAAAACCATGTCAAAGTAATGAAACAAGGTACAGGTGGATAACGTGTTTAAGAACAATTTTTTGTCTGAGATATTGTGAATAAATATTGCAGTAAATTATGTATATATATAATTCTAGAAAACTACAGGAAATTTCGTGGCTACGCGTTTAACGTATCATCGTGTAAGACGTTAATTGTAGCTGAATTAATGTTTTACACGATGATATGTGGAAAAAGAAAAAAATATCATAATTCTTATGTTTTGTTAATACGCAATGGTAGCATTTTAGTGCTAAAATGTGAATCTTATCAGGCCTTCGTTGTCTACAGCCTTAAATTACAAAACTTTATAAGGAGCCTGTATCGTGTAAATTGTTTTCATCTGATCAATATATTTATACATCAGATTATTAAATTTATAAATAGCATAGTTTCCTTGGCGTTGAGACCACGGGACTTAACCAATCAATTGTTTAATAATCATTATACAAAACAATATACTTTTTAAAAGTATCCAGAGCAAATACAACATCGAATATATGAATAGAATGAAAACTTTAAGACACCGTGATAAAATTTTTATTTTGTTTTTATTTAGAAGCCCATATAATACATAGAAAAATTTTAAATATAAGCGGAAAATACATAAATATTTTTTTTGCCTACTTAATCTAACATGCTTTTACGACTACGGCAAATAAATAAAGTGTGAATCTTTACCTTATACGCAAAACATCTAGATGATCTGGTCGATCTTCAGTATTTGCCGTTTTAAATAAAAAGCTGCAATAATAGCTACTAACAAAAATTTTGCAATATCTATCTTGGACAATGATTTCTAAATATTTTAAATATAATTTTGCTTTAAAAGTCTTCTTGTCTTGTATATAATTTCATTTTGTTTTTTCGGTTAATAGCTGTAACACTAAGACTATTGTTCATATTTAATGCTTACTATGTACGATTTTCTTTATTTAATACAAATTATTTATCTATAAAGATCTATAATTATTCTAATTTCGGTGATAAAACGCATTGACGATTAAACCTCTTTACCTTATGTGATGTGCTATCATAATAATTCACAATGGAATAAACAAGTTTTGCGTGATACTCATCTCACCGCACATTTTTCTTTTATACTCGTATGTATTTAGGTATGAAATTTTTGTTATTCATTTTATGAAATAACCAATCTGATAACAAAAGGATACATTTTATTACTGAAACCGGGTATTAGTGATCCGATAAGAATATGGTTCCGCTACTAGAATAATCTAACTTATTTAAAGATCTGTTTTGGCATGTGTTTACTCTGTGTATTTTCTAGATGAAGTATGGAAATTACCGAAGCAAATAATACGATGGCTCGTTTCGCCGTATATATCATTGGGATGAAAAGGACTTCTTATGTAAAATAGGTACGTTTCTGAATTAAAATAGTCACACTATCGATTCATCTGCTTCCACACAACAAATTATGAAGAGTCAGTAACGCAGCTAACAGTCTACCTAAACTATAGAAATTGTTGTGAGGGGTTATCCCTTTCAAGGTGGCTTCGGCTGATACTGACAGATACATGATGTATTAGATCTATTAGTACAAAAATCCGTATCAAACGTTATTTGAACGCACGTTGCTATTAGTCTCGTATATGTGATAATTACTGACAGGTTGTTTACAAATACTACCACGTTGTCCGTACAATTTAAGGAAACATAATACGCATTCTTGATAAATAACAACAACAGAAATGAATTACGTTCCGTGGTAGGCGCACTGTACTAGCTAACGAAGTTCAATGGTTTTTTGTTAAATCAACAGTTAAAGGACAACAAAACATCATACAAACCAAACACATAAAACCAAAACAACAACAAAACGTCATTTCTTTCGCTATCTCGTTGGCTAGCTTATAAGCCAGTATATAAACTTTCACATTTCCCATTCATTGAATGATACCCATCCAAAAGCCCTCCCCATGCATCCACTTTTCCTGAAACCTAGAAAGCTCGCAATGGAGCTTTTAATGTTCTACCTGTGACAACTTTAAAGGCTATTAAGTGGAGGTCGCTGCCTGGATAGTGAAAAGGTGGGCGTTATTAATTGCCCACCTAGCCGCCAGGGCACTGTCTGGGAGAAGTGCTCGGTTAAGGCTGCCAAGAAGGTGGTAGACGCTGATTTACGATCGGCTGGTCGTTGGTGAGGGCAACCCTCCTGAAGGCGTGGCCGCAGAGGTGCTACTGCTGCTTTATCCAGGGTCACCTAGAAGTGCAGTGCAACTGCGGCGTTGACTGGAGCGCGCTGTGCATCCGGTGTGGCAATCCGGGCCACAAGGCCGTGGCTTATGAAGACGAACACTGCTGCGCAATATGGGCGACGGAGAGCGTTGAGGGTGGTCACCATCTGGGGTACAAGAAGTGAATACAGGGCAGAAAAAAAAAGATGGTTTGGGGTAATCCTAAACCCCCCGCGCGTCTTCTTCAGCAACAACAGGAGACAAGAGGGCGACACCGCCTATAATTAAATGACCACCTATCTCTACATCCTCCAGGCGGACATCGACCGCTGTGTCGCGCCTTAACGTCTGCTGGCGTGTAGACGTAGCCATAGTCGCCAAGCCGTATCACGATTGGACGGGCTATCGTGACGGCTCGGTGGCTATTGTCACATACTTCGCGCCAAGCAGAAGTTTCGCCGACCTCGCGCGTATGCTCGCCGAAGTCGGCGCACTTGTGGCCGACGTGCATCCCGCCCCTGTCGTCGCAGCTGAAGGTTTCAACGCCCATTCGACTGCGTAGGGTTCTCCGGTGGCTGATCTGGACTAGGCAGTGTCCACTGAGCTCGTTGTTCTAAACAGGGGGACAGTTCAGACGTGCGTGCGGCATCATGGTGGGTCGATCTTAGACCTGCCGCGACGGTGGAAGACGGGCAAGCCCGTGCTCGTTCGAAATCACGGGCGCCAGGCCGACTCGCCGTCGGCTTATGGCCTTTCGTACTGCTCAACGAGACGTGCAAGCTTTTCGAGAATGTGCTCGCTGCGCGCTGCTGGTTCATCAGGACACATAGCGGTGGGGCTGGATCCGAGTGAGGGCCAGTTCGGCTTCCGTTGAGGGCGGTCCACTGTCAACGCAATCTACCGTCTCAGGGATAGCGTCGAGGAAGTTGTTGGACAGGGAATGTTGTTGGCGATATCGCTGGAGATGGTGAACACCTTCAACAAGATCACCTGGACGACAATAGCAAAGGCGCTGAGGTACTACCGCGTCCCGGGGTACCTCAGGCGCATCCTTCCGGACTACTTCGTCAACTGGGCCATCTACTGTCTGGCCCGGGAGCGGACATGATGTGCGCTGGTCCAGAGTAGTTGGTCCTCGGACCGCTCCTGTGGGACATCAGATACGATTGAGTTCCATGCGGTGCCAACCTCCGGGGTGCATGCTGTACTACGCCGACGACACCCTAGTTACTGCGCGAGGACCGAAATTCCGGGGCGCGGGCGTGCTCGCAACTGCAGGCACAGCCTACGTGGTGGGCTACATCAGGGCCCTGGGCCTAAAAGGGGCCCTCAAGAAGTCCGAGGCCATGTCTTTCCGTGGTCCTTGGACTGAGCCACTCGCCGCGACTACTATGTCATGGTAGACGGCAACTCGGGGGTTTCGGTAAGCATTTCCGAATACTGTCACCAAAGCTGGTGTCATATGCAGGAATACTTGCCAGACTACTCCCTAATTACGGGAAGGCGGGAAGCGTATGCCTCCGCCTGTATAACGGTGTGGTGCACTTAAAGGTGCTCTATGGAGCGCCCATATAGTCAGAGAGGCTCTTGAACACCAAAAACATGGTCCCACTGCGACGTGCGCATAAGACTATGAGATAGAGGGCCTCCAGGGTGTACTGTACCTTTTCGTATGAGGCGGATTGATCCCCTGGGATTTGGAAGCCGAGGGTCACGCGGAGGTTCGCCGAAGGGCCCTGATGCAGCTGAGAGTTGTAGATCCTTTCTCGGTTCGTTGTAGGAAAGTAGGTCGCGATGATCTCTTCAAGCAATGGAAAGAAAGATTGTCGAGGCCATCAGCTCTGTTCTTCGCCAGTAGGTGGAGGCGAGTCATCGGGCGAGACACTCACAAGACCCAGTCATTTCAGCCGTTACCTATGGAAGATTGTGGGGATAGAGTCGGATCCCGGGTATCACCACTTCGCGCCCAGCGCCGTGGACCTAATCAAGCATACGCGCGCCGTATGCACGGGCTGGGATGTCCGTCGTGCCACGCTCGTCGACACCGTGGGGCGGGACATATGAATCGTCCGATCAATGGCCAGCAGCGAGCAGAGTTGTACCGCCGTCGCCTCGTTGGCACGGGAGGTAATGGTGTCAAAGAGATGGTGGTACCCTGCGGCGGCGCGAGCGGATAGGCAAAACGCTGGCGCCCCGTAGGGCTACGGCTAAGGGCTGCCGGCGTGTACAGTACGTCGCGTAGGCCTTGCACTAAACCACGCACGGTAGGTCAGGGGATAGTGCCGCGCCTAATGTTAAGGATGCCCCCCCTGCTGTTCCAAATGAAGGCATAATAAGCTGCTGGGAATGGCTTAATTTCTAGCCCCTACACATACGGGTCGAGCCCAAAGGGTACCACATGAAGCCGTCCTTGCTATCCCCGCACGACGAAGTGAATAAAGTCATTCCCCGCTTTAAAAAAGTTTAAACCGAACTATAGATACATATACTCCCCGAATTACGGTTGTATGTTGTTGACGACGAGCCTTTTCAACCTGATTTTCAGCGGAAAAAGTTTTGGAATATGTTTTGGTTGCTTGTTGTCGTCGCTCATGGCTGATTCTTCTGGGAAATTAGAGACATCGAACTCCTGCCGAGGTGTGATCTTCAGCCGACCTTTAGCAATTTTTATATAAATTGCCCCAACAAGAGTCCAAACGTTATTAACGCCAAAATGCTTAAGTGCATTAAAGTATACGGTCTGATGGATTTAGGTCTAAAAACTCACAAACGGTTGTAAAAGAACCCTTCTGCTTTGATTTTGGATTTCGGATTTAATTTCATGATTCAAGAAATTAAATCCGAAAAACTGGTCTTGGCTGGTGAAATATGAGAAGAAAAACCACGTCTGAAGCTTTGTTTTAATTAATAACCATCAATATCTGACTGGCCCAATCACTCTTTCAATAAGGACACCACCATCTGTTTTATATTTTTTTGATAAGTTCAGAAATGCCGTGGAATATGCACTCATATTCATATATTCAACCATTCTACGTTTGAATATATCCATTTCATTAAAGCATTTCTGGATTTTGGATTGCAACTAGCTAACCATATAATCCACAATTTTTTTAAAAGTAAAAAAGTCATCCCGGAGCTATGTCGGTGTCGGGTTATTGGAAGCAGATGCACATACCAAACGCTCCTCAAATTGTATCACCTTTTGGGTCAGACATATTCCTAACTTCCCATTTAAGTTTTCAATATTGGTAACGTTTGCCATTACTCGTATTGTATATTACTGAGACTTATTCATAAATAGACATTGATAGTTATATATTTAAGTGAAAGTGAGATTATGAAGCGATGGTACATTTATAATGAACCAATACAATTAAATTATCATAATAATAATTACTTTCCTTTATATGCCACTTTATGCACTAACTAAATTTTATATTTTAACAGCCAAGAGCTAAGATAAATTGTTATTAAACAAAAATTAAAAAGGTGAGGTAATTTTTAAATCATCATCTGATATTAATCAGGTTTAAAGTTTCAATGGCAACAATAATATTCGAATTGAAAGCATATAAAACAAATATGAATGCAGCAACCAAATAATTAATCTATGATATATGCATAATGAAAACAAAAACAATGTATATCCGAATTATAAGTAAGAAATTGGCCTACCGCATAACATGTCGACTGAAGCGATATATGTAACATAGGGCATCAGGACGCAAATCTCATGCGAATCCCTCCCACATAGCGCCTACATACAAAAAATCTACATCGGTTAGGAAGGCATCCCAATGCATGTATACAAAAGAGTATGGTGGGCTTAGCGATACAGCAAGCCGAGGGTGACAGTATAGAACCTATACATACCGTCGGCCAGACATATAATCTGACCCTTTTATATACATTATATTTGAGCGTTATATCCCGTGTTACGACTTACGATTAGAACATCAATCATTTAAATGCTTTTAAAGAAAGTCTTTCTGCTAAGAATAGTGGATGATGTATATCAGCCGCTATACATCATTATATACACACACACACACACACACACACACACACACATATATATATATATATATATATACGTACTGCTAAATCTTCCTACTGAGAGAGCTCTATATTGTAACTCTTCATGAGTCGTTTCTGAACGTTTTTATAGCAAGATGTGATAAGAGTACAGCAATATCATAAATCCTAGAAAAGTAACAAAAATTGTACTGAAAACTTTGTTGCTGTCTACGCCATATTATTTGCATAAGGGTATATACGACATATATCTAAAATAATATCATTATCTGCTAACTTAAGGTAACTACTAGAATTTCAATGCGTTCACTACTGCTACAAGCAAAACTTACATATTTTAATATATTCTAAATAGAAAATATCTCTTCTAGCTTCACATTGAAATTGTATTCAAATTGATTTAAATCTCTAAGCACTTCGGTTTATTGAAGTATATTTTTGTGATATGTAAAAATGAATAATAGTATAAAAATTATCTGTTTGTAATATTTTTTTTATAAAACCAAAATACATTATTTGAGCGTGTATTCATCCAGTAAGTTCTTATCTACATTTTCATTGCCGTTATATCCTGTGTTGAGACCAAAAATTTAGACCATCAATCATTTTAATGCTTTCAGAGATAAAATTTATTCTAAGAATAAATGTGAGATTTATTCTAAGTTTTTTACAGTTTATTGATCGCCATGCGTGTTGCTGATTTTATACAGGTTTTTGTACTTTTGATGCAGCTGTTTGTAGAATATCTTTTCTGCAATGGATCCATTTACCCCGAATATTTTAAAATTTAACAACCCATATCTTTGAGTTTGTCAATTCTTTGAACATATTTTTGCTCCACCTTTTTTAATTATGTCACTTTGTATTCTCTTTCTAATGCTAGCTTTGATAGCTTTGCTTATTTCGGCTAGTTTCTTTCTTCTGTTTTGCGTATTTATTCTGATTAATAGGTGTCTTTTTTCTAGAAGTTCCATAGAGGTCATTGATAGCCACTTGTTTAGATCGATTTTGTACTTTTTTACGCATTTTATTGTTATTCTCTATGCAGTCATACGTTTCTTGCGTTCCTAGTTTTATAACTGAAGTCTTCGTTCGATTTGCTCTTTATTTTTGTGTATCCTTAGTCTTATTTAGATTTGGTCTTCTTTAGTTGCAGTTTTTTTAGTTCAGCTCTGATAAGTCTGTGATTGGTATTGAAATTGAACCTATTAATGATTGCAAAGGTACTGAAGTATCTATGTCGATTAGTTATAACAAAGTCAATCTTGTTTTAATTCTACCATTGGGTGAGATCCATGTCCACATGTTTTTCTCTGAAATAAAAAAAGGTTTTTAACTATGGAAAATAGGTTCATTTAGTCCGTTTTTGTGATTTGTTGCATTCGGTTACTTATGTGTTACTTGTGTGCGCTCTGTGGTTTTGTTTTATATATCGCCAGAATATTATTTTTAATAACTTTGGCATGTACCTAAAATCCTATTAATGAAGTCATTAAAAATAAAATTTAAATATCTCTCTTTTTTGTTTGTTTCTGTAATTTTTAAGGTAAAACCCAATATTTTTTTGGAATTTTTTGTATGTTTTGTGAATGTTTTGTATGATGTGTTTGTTTTTTTATTTTTGTTTTGTGCATTTATGTTCTGAGGGAGATGCCGTTAGTTGTTATTTACTATCAATGTTATCTTCTGCTTGACCTTTGCCATATTTTTCCACAAAGTAATCAAGAATACTAGGCTTGATTATCCCTTCTGAGCAGTTAGAAGATCTCTGTTGTGCAATACGCGATGTAGTGGTTTTATTTTTCTTTACAGCTTGGGTGTTGCAGGAAATAATTTTCTATATTTATATCATTCTGTGGTGAAACAGAGAAATTCTTTATTCTATTGTCTTTTGATTCAGGGTTTGTTTGGTTGATATGTATGATAAGTTTATCGTATTTTATAATAGCATTGTTACCCTTTTTCTCCCTATACTATTACTTGTTATTGTATAATTTTTCTTTTCTCTGAAACATGTGAACGGTAGTCTTCTTTTATGTAGTAAATAATTTTCTTTTAAATGACGTTTTCTTCATTGCTGGTCGTCGCTGTAATTGGCCATGGCTTTCTAATTTTTCTGTCTATTTGCCTAGCCTCTTGTATTTCACTGCAATTTAGATTAAATGAGAAATATTTGTTTATAAAATAGATAGTATTTGGATTTAATTAAAAACATGATTTTTCCGAAGAAAACAAAATTTTGGTGTCTTGCATGTTTCATTAACTTACGCCTTTTTTCTTGCTCTACTATTTTTCCTTGAGTTCTTCTTAATTTTTTTACCAAGTATTAAAGTTTTCACTCATTATTTTGTTTACATTTTTTGTAACTCTCTCTATGACCATTTCAGTGCTTTTTTTTTACAGAAGTCTTTTGTCGTTAATATCCATTTGGATTTTTCGAAAAGCAGCCATAACCTTTTTCGTCTTTAGTGTGCGAAATATTGATTTTTAATGATTCATTTTGTTACTCGTCACTAGATGGCGATTTATTTAGTTTGACGGCAATAGTAATAAAGGTCTCTCGTGGTCTGTAGTGGAATTAATATATTTAACTACTGTTTTCTTTGTAAGATGGCGCTTATTCTGAACACTGTCGATAAACTGTTTGACCTTCAAATGTATATTTAAATTATATTTTGAATATAAATTCGTATTTTTTGACTAACCTTACTTTATAACTATAAATTACTTGTGTCGTAGTACGAGATATCCA
>JAOCPS010586440.1:0-11138 GCA_025505425.1 Graphium colonna | reverse complement strand
GTGCCATAATTTTTTTTAAAAAAAAATCGGTCTTTCTTCTCTATTATCACTTTCTCATCATCATTAAATCAAAAGACGTAAATGGGTTTAATGTATGATTCCACGTATTTCCATCATTTACATGATAAAATGTTCTTCATAAATGGTCCCATAAAATTAAAAAAAAAATCAATTTATTCGTTTGTTTTTTAAATAATCATAACAAAATTTAGTAATGTTTGCACATATCTTTACATCATATAAACTGATTTAAAAAAATATTTATTGTCTAATAGAATACATTTTCACAATAGTCCCACAATTTTTTTATAAAAATCACAATAATCCCACAATTTTTTTATAAAAATCAGTTTGTTTTTTAAATCAAAATAACCGAGAAGATATGTTTGGAAAGTATATATTTAAAGCATTTGAAGTATTTTTAAAATTTTCTGTGAAAATAAACTTGTCACTTTCAGCCATTCACGACAAGCGATGAAAATATACCGCCCACGATGCACAAGCACGGTGAATGCCACTCTTTTAAAATCAAACTTTTTCTCCATCGCCTAAAATTTTTCGTCCATCGCAAGTCGAGTTACAACCGATAGCATCGTAAGGATTATATGAAAAACGCTCTTAAGACAGCCAAAGGTTACCGTTTAGTTCGTTTTTTTTTTCATGAAATTCACTTGTATCAATGTTTCATATGACGACACATTCTTTTCACAACTACGCTGAAGCCAGTTGTGTTTAAAAACAATTGATGAGCCAAAAAGAAAGTGCAAAAAAGGGGTTACAAGAGAGAAAGTCATCCATCATACATGCCAAACCGAAATTAATTTCACATTGGCTTGTTATGTAAGGCAATGGTATTTCCTCAATCATGAAATTCTATCATTATGTAAAAGTTTTGTGGAAAATATTACACTCTACCGTAAGAAATAGTAAGATTTTTTTAAGGCAAAGAAGTCTAACGTGCAAAGGGCTCACCTAATAATAAATGATCACCGCCGCCCATAGACGCGAACACCATATGATATATCATTAAAATCCTACAATGTATAAGAATAACTCTAATGAATGAATAATGTATAGGAATAACTGTAATGTTTCATTTCCAGATTCGAACTCACCAATCCCGGCTTTCATACCATCAGAGCCTCCACCAAGCCTTTTCAACTTGCCTTAGAGCGCGGAAAAAGCTCATTTGGAAGAATGAAATATGTCTTCAAAAGTGTAGATTTTGTAATAAAACAAGGGACTGGAATGTCGGTACCGAGGTATCATAGATAAGCTAATTTTGTAAATATTTACATATATTACGTATAATGTAAGAGAATAAAAAGAGTAATTTTTCTATTGTTGTGTTATTTTTGACATTGTCGCTAAAACATCTTTTATTAAGAGCCATTGTAGTTCAGTATCTGAGCGCTTGCTATTAACAAATTTTTACCAATTAAATTGTGAATTTCTTAACTACTATTACTATAACTTAAATGATGATTACCGTGATACCGAAATATAGTGCGTACAAGAGCACACACTTTATGCTCACCTGATATTTCAAGTACTCCAAATATAGGAATATAGTTAAGTTAATTCTTTTTTTTTGTAAATATTTTTATTGCAAATAAAATTGTAATGAAAAACATATAAGGATACCCAATTTTATTTTATACATATTTGGTATTAAAGAACTATATTAAATGAGATACTCGATGGCGTATCGGAGCCCCACGTTGACTAAGAGCACCGACATATGGTTTATGGTTTCCTAGTACTTCCGCTAGGCATAATATTCAGTTTTAGACACTACTTAAGATACTATAACTTACTTTAAGATACTATACACTCTTTAGAGTTTTTTCTTTATTAGAGTGTGAGGGTAATAACCTGCATGCTGGTGAGGGATTCTGCATCGTCCTGCTTACATTATCGCTTGTTGGTGGTTTTGTCTGCATGATCGTGCACGAGAGCGCACGCACAAGCAGTGTGGGAAGGGAGGGAGGTGCCTAACGCATGCTTATGCGTGCGGTCACATATTTGCTTGCAGGTTGTTAGAGAATTTTTTCGCGGAATATTGCTAATTAAACGGTCTTATAGAATTGTATAGAATGGACTTCCGCAAAGTAACGCCTGATTCTATTAATTGTTCTTTGCTCTTTACGTAGCATACATACAAAATAATATTTACACCAATAGAAAACCTTTTTTCACTAGAAAATACCACAGTTCTGAATCGTACGCCTTCTTAAAGAAATGAACTTCTTATAAGGAGCTTAATAATAGCCACTACCCACCCAGAGTACCTCCGAAAAAGTAAGTTTATTCTTATATATTTATGTTACCAAATGTGCTACTATAAAAGAGTATTCTAATGAATGTAACAACTTGTTGCTTCTATTTGGCTCATTTATAGCGATATATACCAAAGTTATAGTACATTACTGCAGCGGCCAGCAACTGAGGCACTGATGGACGAACGTGCAAATGTGGGCCGAGGCGTAGCCGAGGCACACATACGTGAGTCTATCAATGCCTAGTTGTGGCCAAGGCTTGTATAGTAATTTTCTTAAAAATGCGCGGAAATTAAAAACACAATTTTACTTTTTAAGTTTAATGACGAATAATGAACAAAAATAATTTTTCACGCGCCATAATGTTCCTTTGTTTTTTTTTAATAAACAGCTTTCTATTTGCATGTCAGTTCGAAATTTAAATAAAACCTTTTATAAGTTACCTCCTTGGTAGTCATGTTTTGAAATAAAAGGTCATTCCATTTTTAAATTACAGGACAGATATGAGTTTACATAGTAATTTATCTGGACGCAAAATTTATCATACAACTTTTGCCGGTCGCTGCCCGGATGTATCTGGCCAGTACGGCAATTTTGATTTATCTCGAAGAAGATAAATCAAAATTGCCGTACTGGCCAGAGTAATGCACACATTTCCCAGCATGTTTAAGAAAAAACTATTTAATACATAAATGCTAAAGTATGGAAAAACAGAATCATGTTTCTTTAGAACACTAGCTAGGCCATGCAGTTTTATCCGCGTATTTTTTGCCGTTTTTGTAACACTTTTCATTATAGCTCCGCTCCTATTGGTCACAACGTTATTTTATATAGCCTAAAGTCTTACGCGATAAATAAGCTACACTAAAATAACTTTTGACATCGGACCAATAGTTTGAGGGATTAATTAGCGCGTCCAATCAGACTAACGAACAAACTCTTTAGCTTGATAATGTTAGTATAGATTCAACGAAAGATGTGCGGACATCTTTCGTTGAATCTATACTAACACGACGCGAAATTCTTGCCACTTCTTGCTTAAAAAAAATCATCTAAACTCGTATTGTGCGAAGGGTGTTAACAAGAGTTAAATGGAGTTGCGAAACTTATAGGTGAACCAAGACGATCAGAATACTCAAACTACAATTCTGAAACTTCCTGTGATTATGTAAAAGAGACACTTCACATGCCGCTTGATTACATAATTATATGGACTTCTAAGTAACAATTCTTTACACCTTATTTTTTTTACATCAAAACAAGATTGAAACCTTCCCATGTATATTTGTTTAAATATGCCAGTCAAATAGTGGTGCTTTGTTCGTACTTCAGTTATTTAAAACAGTTGTTTTGGTGATTTAAGTGAATAGAATGCTCTTTGTTTTTACTGTGATATGTGCATACATATTACATACTTCTTAGACATGTTTTATTTATTTATTTTTTTGGAAAGGAAGATAAACGGCAGATAGTTCACCCGAAGGTAAGCGATCCCGTCGCCCATAGACACACGCTACATCCGAAGAGTCAGGAGTACATTGTCAACCTGAGCAATTGCATGGATTAGGTTTATTGAATAGGACGAGGACAGGATTAAGGATTTAAAGGGGAAAGAAGTGGGAAAAGGAAAGGTTAGACATGGCCATCTGGCGTCCCAAAAGTCACAAGACTTATAACCTCTATATGGATATATATTATACTTTATATAGAGTAGAAATAAAAAAAAGAAAATTATACAGTGTTTATACATTATTTTAATTGATTAATCCTTAAAAAAATTATTCAAATCTTTCGAAAATTATACAACAACCTTAGCAAACAGCGTTCTTTGTTTTAGAGTATAATACATCTCTAGTTTTAGAGAATACTTTTGTGGAATGAATTGTATTTAACAATCATTCTGAACAAAGTAAATTTAAAAACACTTTGTCCTTTATTACGAGAATAGTTTCTGTTTACAGTCTGACCGAGGTAATGCTCAGATGGATGGAAAGGATTAACTTGGAGCGCATTATCTGCACTCGACGGGGCTGGAGGATCCAATTAGTGCCCCCGTCAACGACCTACGCATTATTAGGGCTTCGGGCAAATCGAGTTAGCACTGTCGCATTACCTTATAAGTTCGTAGAAAATAGTAACGGCCTCTTGGAAATTCGGTCACGGAAATCAATTGGTCGCACAGGAGATACACTGCCGAAGTTTACAGGACAAGTAGATAACGTGAGCTCAACATCGTTCTAGACACAAGATATGGTGCACAAGTGTATGTGGAGACATAGGTGTGCTCTTTGTTCTTTTGCTTTCATATCCAGATATCCGAGAGAGATCAGAGGCAGAATTTTTAAATGCCTATCCATGATCACTTTAATTTTCAGGCAATTGCTGCTAACTAAAACTAAGAAACAATAACTGAAAATAATTTCTCCGGTTGTGAAGCAAGGCCCGTACTTCTAAGCTACGGAGGAGTAGAAAAGATACGTGGGGGCACTATCGCTAGAAAGGTCAGTCCGGGCAAGTAGAGATAACGTCACGCGAGCTCGCATCCGATGTGGGCAAAACAAAGGTATCTTCGAGTGTCCACCGGCCACCGGAAGGGGGGAGATAAGGCCGCTATCGCACCCACCCTTCTTCGCCCCAGGGGGTGGCAACTCTTTGTTTCACTTGTCACAAAAATTAAGCGCAACACCGCCGCGCTACAAATGTCTCGTTTTTCAAGAGGGGGCCAATTTCCACGGCGCAGTCGATTCCGACGCTCTCTTAATTAACTTTATTTCCCGCTCCCCCGCGACTTTTGTTTTTGGCCGCTTTGTGCGCGTCTTTTTTTGGGCGGCACTCTCCCGTCTGCGGTCCGTTATGGCGGAAGATGTAGAAATTTTAATGACTGGCCGCGAGTGCAGCTTTGTGCGGCGCCCATTGTTCCGGTGTTGCCGTGTTCGACGTTTTACGCAAGCGAACGTGCCCATTCAGTGTTGCCCCTCGCCCGTTAACAGATTCAGTCTAAAAAGCCGCGACGTCGATCCGGCGAAAGGCATTTCGCGTAAGAAAAGCGATGGCGTAATTCCGTTGGACAATTGTTTGATCGTGATTTTTTGCAACAGCGATTATACTGATATAAGGCTTAGCGTAATAAAATAACGCCAACAAGGCTTTTCGTCATGACATAGTTCAAAGAAAATTTTATGAGGTAATATGAATTTTTATGATATAATTGGCGACGCTTGTTACGTTACCTAATTATTTTAACAATTTGGAAAAGTTGTTGGAAATACTTAAGGTAGTAGAGCATAACATCTTTTCACAGCTTTTGTTGCACTTCTATGGCTACAGTCGCCCGAAGAAGTACTATATAAGAAGAGTAAAAGTATGCATGACTTTCGGTGTTACCGGATGGACATTCCTACCCGTTTCTTTTCCCACTCCTTTCCCCACTCAATCCATAACCCTAACCCGATCCCATCCAATAAACCCCTTTTATCCAATTTCCACGTTGGCAATGCACTCACAACTGTCCGGATGTTGTATGGGCGACGGGTTTACTTAACAGGTGAGCCGTCTGCTCGTTTGTCTTGCTTACTATAAAAAAAAATTAGATTTTCAAGATTTCTTTTATTAGGACATGCCACTAGTTGATTTATAATCACAAAAAAATACTGTTTCCATTGTCATCCTATCTAACAACAGGCAATAGGCGACGCACCTAATAAATATTTGCGCAGCATTCTAATAGTAAACGGACAACACTTTTAAGCTAAAGCCAGGGCTGAACGTCACTATAAAATTAACCGTTTAAACCAACTCTCTTCCATATATACAAATATCTGACGTGGTAGCCCTACGCTTGACGTTAGGACCGGAAACTAGACATGTCGCGGACATATTGGATAGATGGTAAATAATTCGACGGTTTAACGATATTGGCCATGATATCCTGCGATCCGACAGCCCGCAAATTGGATTCAGATTTCTGCCGAATTGATTCGTGTCTGATATTTAACGCTGTAGCGTGTTTATGAAATTAACATTATGGCCGTTCAATTCTGAGTTTTAACTAGTGATGGGCAGATATAGGGATCCGTATCCGTATCCGCGGATATCCGAGAGATATATATTTTTAACGATCAAGCACATCACTAGTATTTACGTCTTAAGTTATCGTGTCGAATAAGCAATGTAATGCTACGTATGAATGTTTCTTTGAAACACTTTGCAAACCTATGAGATTTTATATGTCATCGTTAATACCGTAAATGTAAGCTAAATATTCAATAATTATATTCTAAAGACAACCTCTACAAATAGTGCTTAAGCAAACGATTCTATACACTTCTTTATGAACACAGACAAAAACATGTTTATTTAAATTCTAAATATGTTTTCTACTGACAAAATATCAGTAGTATTCAATACTACGCAGTTTATAATTAAAAAAATACCACTTCATTCAAATGAATGATTCTTTCACATCGGCATGTGACACAACATGACAAAACTTAAACAGGTCGCCAGTTAAGAACTGAAATATAAATTTTTCATCCAACGTTCTCATCCAATTTGGGCCATTACTAGAATATTCCATGCACTTTTCTCTCTAGCCGACGTTGAGCGTTTAAACGGAATCTTTTACATACACGAATGAATATGCAATCGGGCCGAAATCGTCGCGCGGGGTCCACGGGTCATATAAACCATTCGCAGCGGGTCCAATCTTCGAGACCTCTGGATTATTTAAGCGGACCAAGTCCGAGATTGCGAGGATTTCTAACGCCCGGAGATGCTATTCACTTTGTTGTACGATGGGATGTCTTTTTAACCGACTTCTAAAAAGGAGGTTCTCTATAGTTTGCCGATTTCTCCGCATGTTAGTTATGAACCGATTTTCAAAAACCGATTTTCTTTTCTTGTTCGAAAGGAAAGAGTTACAAGGTACCATATCTTTCTCTTAAAAAACGGTCCAACATTTTTTTTGTTTCAATCAAAATATTTGAAAAAATCTTCTAACAAACGTTCATTCTTTTTGCTAAAGCGATTGAAGTATTCTGTGATTTTTTTTACAACTAAAATAAGTGTTTGGAATATTTTTGTTAATGTAGCACTTATAAGAGCGTTTTGTTTTTTTTTAATTTACTAAAAAAAGGTAGTCACTATAAAGTATATGTATTGTGTTGCGTGGACATTTAACAGACATAAATTGTGCACACAAATGGTCAAATAATTATCTGTAGGTCAAACGAGCGGTTGATTTAGATGAGAATTTGAACCCGTGACCTGCTACCCTAGAGCCAGGGGTTTAGCAACTGTGCTATACGGTCACTCGGTTTAATGATCTTCAACTTTTTACTACTTAATGTATAGGGAGCAAACAAAATATTTTATTAGTGTGTTCGAGTTCAAATAATAAATATCATAAGCTAAAATGAACTCTGAATGATGATGGAAATTATTTGTTTATGTCGTCCAAATATGATTTAAATGTACGTTTTTTCTCTTAAATATGGCAATTCGAATTTCTCCTTATTGTCAAAACATGATTAGGCCGTTATCTCCGACAGTATTGTTTTTATGTGATGAACCTTAAATTTTTAATCATCGTCAATATGGATGCTCTTCAATCAACAAGACATATTATAAGCACATTTATAGTTTCTTTAAAAGAAAAAAACCAAATTGAAAAGTGAAGAGGTGTGCCAGTGTCGTAGAAATAATAAAAACATGCTACAAATAAGATTCGGCCGGCTTATGTACTGGAAAATTTAATCGCAATCTTTGTTTGTCGGCCGTGCGTTGAATAAGCTATACGGGACCCTCGCCGCAATCTACTCTCCCTTTCGCCCCCGCGATACCTCCTATTTTGCATCCCGCTCGTTCGAGTAGGGTTCCTCGCCGGACCCGAATACGTTGCCGGGGTCCCCATTCAATTTTCACAGACGTGACAGGTGAGAAAATTAAGGCAGGACAGTGGGGTCACGACGGTTCAAGGCGTCTTAAATTTCTCAAAGACAACGTATTCCTATATATGCGAATGGAAACGTAAAAAGTTTATTCGATAAAGTTATTATATAGTATTATTAGTAGCATTTTAGAGTTATTATATAGCAAACAATATAGTTTGGTTGATTATTAGACTAGGGTCTTGTTAATTATTTTTATTATTTCGACCTTAGCAAGTCTAATGCAAGTAGAGTTTCGTTATACGGCATATTTTCAAAGGTAAAAAAAATTAGAAAGTCGGCATAAAATGCCGGATGACCATGTCTACCCTCTTCTTTTCCTATTACTATCCACCCTAAATCCTTAATCCCGACCCTATCCTATCCAATGAACCTATTCCATACAATCTCCCAGGTTGACAACGTACTCGCAATTCTCCGGATGTTGCGTTAGTCGATGAGCGACGGGATCGCTTGCCATCTGGTGAACCCGTCTGCTCGTTTGTCAGTCATCAACATTATCTATTAATATTATACCTGTTGTCGTATAAATGTAGATATGTTGTATTGCATTGCCAATCTTACTGATTTATTACATACCGGACATAACTCAAAAGCTAGAAATCAATGACTCTAAAAATATTTATCCTACCGTATCAAAAAGCCATGACTTCCGTTTTTTCTTTATAAACCGGATGCCGTAGCTTTTTTTCCGGCCAGCCATCAACACTAGGTCCCGGAGTTTATATTTTTTATGGCCGATGCAAGAATAAAATTTCTATAGAATTGTATACAAATGTACAATAAGTTGACAAATAGACAAATTTAATTAAATAATAAATCTTTTTCATAATGAGCTTATTTCGGTAAAGATATATTATTATGCTACAATATATCGGGGACCAATATATGTGGAAGTGATTCTCTTCATTTGCAAAACTACTGGCAACCGTTTTAATTATTATAATCACAGGTATGTAATATAACTGCACACATACCAAAAAATGGGTAAAGAAAAGAAAACAGAGTTTTTTGCGAGTTCTGCTCTGCGCAGGTCTAAACCGGTGGTAGATTTTGACTTTCATAAGTAAAGTTAAAAGTAGATCAAACGAATACAATATTTTGAGTTTAAATATTATACGTGAAGCATATTTTTCTCGCGACGTACACGATATTGTATTGCTAATTTTTTGACTTCGTAAAATGGAAGTAAAAATTTTACTATCGAAAAGTAACCAAGAATTTTAACCACTAAAAATATTGATTTCTTTTCAAGTACCAGATGCGTGATATACGACTTATCTACGGAGGCAGATTTTGTATAGTTTAATACATCGGATATAATTCTTTTTAGAATTCCACAAATAATATTAAGCATACCTTTTGATAAATTTAAATGTAAAATTAAGAGTACGCTTTCAAAAAGTAAAGGTTATTATAGCATTGCTGAATACTTTGATGACACAACTGTGGTCATAGTACTTTTGTTACTCTCGTAGGTTTAAGAGCTCATTGTTTACATAAAATTGTAAGCCAACATCATTTTAAAAGAGCAGCTGCTGAGTTTCTCGCCAGCTCTTCTCAGTAGAATCTGCTTTCCGAGCTGGTGGTAGCTTATAATGAGCGAATCTCTATGTAAAACTTGACCTTTCATAAGAACGCGCAAGCGCCTATGTGAAAGAACTTTTTTTGATGACGATGACAAATAAACAGACGATTTAACGATGGTACTTCTTCGGAAGAGCACAACCGTTATAATGCAGCAAGAGTTGTGAAAACATGTTATGATCTACAACCTATAAAAGGATATAATTACCCCCTCCATAGCCTAGTGGTATGGGCCATTGCTTTATACCGGAGTTGGGTTCAAATCGCGTAGAGGAACAATAGCTTCGTGTTGTTGTTTCTTGGTTGGATTAGGGTAATGCAGATTGTTCACCCAATTGCCTCAAAATAGGAAGAGGATCCATGTGTCGGATGGACATGTAGAGTCGGTCCTATCTTTCTCCGGTTGCATCGATTATCCCATCGGACTATGACAGTAAAGAAACAGAGAGTGCACCTGTGTTTTTTATTTATTTATTTTTAAAAATGTTTTACACATACTTTTCCATCAAAATATGTCGCCAAACTACAGAATAGTTTGATGGCGACAAGAACACTCATTAAACTACTTAAAAGTAATTGTTATTTATAAGTATAATGAGGTTTAAGGCGAATTGTATTTGATACAGAAGGCTTTGAAGGTTTTTGATTATAATATATCCTGCGCAGTTGGCTGATATCCGAGCAGATTGACTGTCACGGCCGTATTCGGTATATGACAAAGATAATTAAAATTAAATCTAAATCATGATAGAATCCGTATAATAGTTTAATTTACCACGATATGACAAATTGTGAACTGACCTGTGGTTACACTGCTGACAGGCGAAGCACTCCAAATGGTAGACGTTGCTGCGCGCGCGCATCACCATTTCAAAGGCGGGTATCACCTTGTTGCAAGCCGCGCAGTAGCCCGTATTTCCGAACAACCTGTATAAAATATTAATATAGGTGTAAATTCTCTTTTGTAAACAAAATTAAATCATACAAGGTTTAAAAGACCATGTGTATATTGTCAAGTTGTTGTAATTTAATATCGTTTTCTATGATAAATTATATGCCCTTTACTGGGTAAACTTTTGTCCTATCACATATATACATATTGTATTCAATAGTTTATGCGATTAACACTAAGTTAAACAACCAGATATTTATACTACAAATGCTGCTAAATATTAATTTGTCGCAAATACCATACACATATAAATATTTACACTTATCCCCCCACTGTTTAATAGAATGTGTGTATTTAGTGTACGATATTGAGGGTTATTGGGTGGACTGTATCACTAAAACGTCTCTGGTGGCAACTACCTCGTTTATTCAC
>JAOCPS010586219.1:0-11139 GCA_025505425.1 Graphium colonna | reverse complement strand
ATTTTTTCCGATATCTGCAAGAAATGGACTAAAATTGTCAAATAAAAAAAAACGTAACAATAAAAATTGTGAAGTTAAGTGGCTTCCGGTTCCAAAGTAATATTCATTCTTAAATTCAAATATTTTCAAAATACACCCTGCTAACAATGACCTTAATGTCTAATCCCCCGCATACATACTTGAATTGTTGGATTAGTTGGTCCAACAATTCTCCTGCTCATCAATTAAATTTAAAATAGGTCAAAACTTCACCCAGAAATGGCTGTGGTTGTTAAGCTCGTCGTTCCTTGCCAGTTTCATATATTCAACAAACGTTCTTAAATTAGCACGTAGTTTATGCGGTTAAAAAGAAGTAATGCATGTTAATTAAAACATTTCTCTATAATTTATTTTACTACTCTACTCGATTTAACATACGAGTATATTGGTAAGCTTAATAATAAAATCGAGATTTAAAGAATCCATTGCAAAAGTATAATGATGCTTTATGAAAGCCCCATAAAAGAATTATTGAGAATTATATCATTAATAATACTTTACGGTGGTGCAACCAGCAGAGGCTTTTTGCTGCTGCCGAGGGCACGGTTCAAACCGGGTAAGTACCACGACCTCACAGAACGCAGGCGTGAAGTAGGAGCTACTTCATTGAGAGCTTCTGCGTTAGGCCGGTAAGTGCAGGTGGCCGGTAGCCCATCCTCCCTTCCCACCCCCAAATGAATGCATAAAATAAAGAACAATCACCTTAGGAGGGTACCAGCCATTCTGGAGTAACGCCCGCTGGGCGCTCAGTCAGTCCTGCATATTCTGGGGGGGGGCATCTTACCGCTGAATCCCACTAACCAAAGCAAACAGAGAAAAACCTCTACGATACACTTTTCCACCCTTGAAGTGGACCTTTGTAACATTAGGCGAATACGTTCGAACTTAAATGCAGTCCACTACCATCCCAATACGACAAAGCGGGCCTTGCTCTTTCTTACCGAGACCCAGATATTCCTCCCAGCTGACACATCCTATGTCGGTTACCCAGGGTACAAGCTTGAACACCCATTTGTTCCTCGGGCTGGAGTGTGTGTGTACGTCAGGGAGGATCTGTTCTAACCACGTTATCGCTACGCCACCCTCGTGTCTACGGGTGCTTGTCAGGTCCCATAGCGGTGATGCCGAAATAGACCGACTTATTGACCACGTCCAAATGGCTACGCATTCCGTGCTGCAGGAGGTTCCCTCCACAGAGATCGTGATTCTTGGCGACTTTAAAGCCCAACTTGCCGAATGGCTTGGTTAACGTTCCAACGATCATGCGGGGAGATCTGTTCACAACTTTGCCGTGGCTTATGAGCTGACTCAGATGGTTACATCGCCTACGCGAATCCCAGATGTATTAGATAATATGGCTCCCCTATTGGACTTTCTGCTGACCACTCACCCGGACAATTATAACATCTCCATTGATGCTCCTTTATAAACCTCCGACCATTGTTTGATGCGGAGTGAGGTGCCTTTCAAGTGCCCGTTGCTGTATGCAGTTCAACGCTCTGTATGGAACTCTAGGTCAGCAGATTGGGATGGGATGTGGTCTTTCTTTGCATCCTATCCATCCTAAGGAGGCAGATTTGTTTTTCACTGGATTATCCGAGCGCTGTTGCCGATTCTATCGCCGGTGTGGTGATTCAGGGTATGGAACTATATATTCCAGCCTCTGTCGTCCCCATTGGCGGTATATTTAAGCCCATGTTCATTCGCTCTTGCCAAGTAGCTTCTCGCGATAAGCAAGACTGCTATCGAGCCTGGGCCACGGTGACGGTGTTTCATGATGATGTAAATACCAGTGATCTAAAAAAGAAGTATAATTCTTCCTATAGGTCGTTCAAAAGTGTTCTTGCAGCAGCAAAGTTGGCAAGAGATTGATTCGTCTACCTTCAGGTACCCGGGCGTTTGGTCTTTACACAGTGGGAATAATTCGCTGGCCTATGACGCAAAAGAGAAAGCTGATCTTCTGTTCACTCTTTTTGCGTCAAATTCGTCTTCGAATAATTTTATTCCCCACATCATCGCTGACCATCCAGCGATGAGAACATTCAATGCGAGAGATTTGTTTCTTTACTTTAAAGAGTGGTGGTTACCACGGGCGCCACTACATCATTTTTAACGTGGTCGACAGTACAATAAAAGCAAAATTAAAATCACACCTATTATAACATTTGGCGCATGGAACATAAGGACGCTTATTGATTGGAATGATAGTAGCTGGAAAACTTCATCGGTATAACGTAGATGTGGCTGTTATCAGCGAAACACACCTTGTTGATGATGGAGAGCTGGTGTAACATGGTGGTGGCTACACTTCCTTTTGGAGTGATATAACTTTTCGATGGCACAGCCAGAAGTAGCTTTTGCTGCTGCCGAGAGCACGGTTCGAACCGGGTAAGTATCACTACCTCTTTGGACACAGGCTCCTACATTAGGCCGGTTAGTGCAGGTGGCCAAATGCCTAAATGACAGCGGTAATTAAAGATCGTTTACCCCAGGTTGGTACCAGAAATCACGGAGAATTACTCATTGGGCATCCACGATCACTGAGCGTAGAGCCTGAGCGTGGGTGCTCAAGTTGTCCCACGTATTCTGGGGGGGGGGGGCACCTTACCGCTCTCCACTACTCGAGGCAAACGATGTGAGAATACTTCGGCACCCTCTTCCACCCTAGCTTTGGACTTCTGCAACATCAGGGGATTACATTCCAACCTTAATGCCGTCCGCAACCACCTTGAGACGGCAAAGCCCCTTGCCGGCCTTGGTATATTTGACCGAGACTCAAATATCCTCTCCGGCAGACACAACCTATCTCGGTTACCAGGGGAACAAATTGAAACATACATTTGTGCCCCGCACAGAAGTGTGTGTGTACGTCAGAGAAGATATACCTATCCACTGTATGGATAGGAGTTGATTGCAATGACCGTCCTCGCGTCTACGCGTGCCTGTACAGGTCTCATAGAGGTGATAAACTCACCGACTCATTGACCACGTCCAGATGACTACAGATTCCGTGCTGCAGCAAATCCCCTCTGCAGAGATCGTGATTCGGGCGATATTAACGCCTATCATGCCGAATGGCTTCGATCACTTACCACCAATAACGCCGGGGAGATCTGTTCACGACTTTGCCGTGGCGTATAATCTAACTCAGATGGTCACATCGCCCACGCGAATTCCAGACGTGTTGGATCATATGCCTTCCCTGTTAGAACTTCTGCTGACCACTCACTCGGATAATTACAAGATCTCCGTCGGCGCCCCGTTAGGCTTTTCCAATCACTGTGTAATCCGGAACGAGGTGCCTATTACGTGCCTGTTTTTTCCACTCGGAGATCGCCGTGTATGGCACTATAGGTCAGCGGATTGGGATATGATGCGGTCTTTCTTTGCATCCTACCCTTAGTAGCAGATTTGCTTCGCACTAGATGATCCAAGTGCTGTCGCCAAAAAAAAAGCTTGGCGTCCTCGGCAGAACGAGGCAGTATATCCAGCCGTCTGATCTTTCGTAAAAAGCCTGGCTCTGTAAACGTGGATAAGCTAAAGGATCGAGATGTGAGAAAGAAATACGCTGACAACTTGTCTAAGGGATGGTAACTCCCATAAGTGAACCAGGTGATACCGGTGCTTCCTGGGGTGCTTCCTATCACATAGAAACTTACTTTAGGTAAGAAAGACCATCGTAATGAAAATTGGTTCGATAAGACAGCATGGTAAGCGAGGTGCTAGCGTTGCGGCAATCAAGGCAAGTGATCTGGAACTGAGAAAGCTGTCTCGGCTATTAAAAGACAAGTAGTGGCAGGACAAAGCTTGTCACACGCAGTGGTAGGACAAAGTTTGCCCCATGCAGTGGCTTTCTGACACAAACTATCTTGAACAATTTTACTACGAGGTTCGTAAGGTAAGGCACTTCTTATTAAGTCTGTAAAGCCATTTTTCCATGCGTCAAATACAAGCGAAAAGCCGGGAACGGGATCGTCATTTATATGTCGACCTGGGAAAAGCTTTTGACAGTGTGCCACGTGAAGCACTATGGATGGTTCTAGGGAAACTGAGGTGCACGGAAAAATTTGTAAGACTTTTGAGGCTCCTGCATGACGACATGCAAGGCTGCGTCGCCGTAGACGATGATCAGTCAAATTTTTTCCCCGTCACTTGTAGGGTGAAACAAGGGTGTGTTCTAGCACCCACACTGTTTGCGGTTATAGTCAGGGATGTCTTACAAACTGTTTCCGAGGGAGTCCGCATCCGTTTCAGAACAGACGGCAATCTGTTTAATTTAGCTAGACTTAAGGCGCGCACCAAAGTCTCGTACGCAATAATCTCCGAGATCATGTATGTGGACGACTTGTCTTTCTTACCAGAATCCCCGGAGGACCTCCAACAGCCAATATCTGTTTTTCGTCAAGCTTGTGGCAAGTTTGGACTGAAAGTTAGTGTCAAAAAGACTGAAGTGATGTCCTTGGACACACATAGTCACGAGTCACTAGCCATAAAGCTTGGCGAGGATGTGCTGAAACGGGTCGATAAAGTTCGATATCTGGGGAGCACTAATACATCTAAGTGTGATCCTGATGGTGAAATCGATAGCAGGATTAGTGTAGCATCTGCCGCATTTGGAAAACTGCGTGCCAAGGTTTTCTGCTCAAACGACCTTAAGCTAGCAACCGAGGTATAAATTTATATGGCTATTGTGCTGCGAGATCTACTGTACTCCTCTGAGATGTGTTGTGTGTATCATCTGCACTTATACACTCTGAATAGTTTTTACCTTAAATGCCTTCGTACCATCATGAAGATCAGATGGTCCAATCGAGCGTGTAATACCGAAGTTTTGCAACGAGCCAATGTCGGTGGCATTGAGGCCTACTTAATGCGTCAACGGCTTCGGTAGTGTTGTATGTAATACAACAGATTCGGTAGGATAGGTCACGTATCACGTATGGCAGAGGAAAGAGTGGCAAAGGGCATCCTGTATTCTGAATTAGAAGAGCAAGCGCAAACCTGGTGCACAGCTCCTTTGCTATAAAAACGTTCAGATATGATACATGAAAAGATGCAACATAGAACCCTCTCAGTGGGAAGATTTGGCAGCACAGCGCTCAGAATCATGAGATACTGTAAAGCGACGAGTCCGCGAATTTAAGGATCAGCATAAATAGGGTCGCTATTAAGAAACACCATGAATACAAAGCCCGTCCTCCCACCTCCATCTACTACAATCACCACAACGGCTCGGCTATATTAGCTATTCGAGCGCATTAGCACCGAACCAACTAAGAGTAGAAGTGGTCGCCAAGGGCGAAATCGGTCGGAAGAGTCATTCATATCGCAAGAACTTGTATGATGTAATCCTTTGTTGCAATGATAAAATTATAATTGTTTTAATGACCGTATAGTTATAAGTTCAAAGATAAATGATGTTATTTTTTACAACAAATAATAAAAAGTAGTTTAACCCATGTATTGATTTTTATTTCTCTCTAATTCAGTATCAAAGAAGAGGTACACAAAGACCAAATATATTGCTGGACAAACTTCATATCTGCTCCAATAGAATAACTAGTATGATGTTATAAATGGAAATAAAAGTAAGAACAATATTCAAACAAAAAGTTAACAAAATGGACCATAGTTTATATAAATTATTTAAAATTGACCATTTTAACCAATCTAAGTAAAAAATGATATGTATACAATTTTATAATATATCTATTTTGAACGCTCTTCAGTTTTGATGGACTTAAAATGAGAAAGCATATCGAAGACACGGAGCAGACAACATAGAGAATAATGGTAAACGAAGCGTTTTTTGATATATAAGTTTCGGAGTTAAATGGAATATTGTTTCCAGAAAAATATGCTAAACGATCCACGGTTATGCGTAAAATAAATTTATAGAAGCAGTATGAGGTTTAGCGTATGGAATAAAGGAACTACTTTTTTGTATATGTAAATAACGACGACAGTTACGCATTACTCAAGAACGAAATTAATAGACAAGGGTAAAAACATAATATATAAATAACATTATTGCTATATTTAAATCAGCAAGTTTAGAGAAAATCACAAAATATCACAAGTTGTATGTGTAAATAACTAATATACGTGATTGGATATAGTTTTTAATCAACATTGAGGTTTTAATTATCAGTCACTTTTGTCACGAGGTTTACTCGAACGCAGTTGCCATTCACGACGTAAATCCTTTTTCAAACTAGTCAAGTACGTGACTTGGATTCTCATACTGTAGGCCACGATTGAACGTGCACTGTAAACTAAATTACAAGTAGATTATGAAAGTATTTTTTCATAGATAAATCTTTAAGTGACAGTGATTGAATCCTCAGAATACTCCAATAGGGGAAAATACATTTTTGTTTGAACTTAAATTTATGTATAGATAGAATATCTATCAGATAACCATTAAATAGTATCGAGGTAATAAAAAAATACACGGTATCGCAAAGTACAGTTATATAATCATTACATACTAGTATATGATATATGTTAGTATACGGTATGGATATGTACACTACGTACTTAATATTTGGGATGTAAAAACTGTGTAATAGTATTGAAGATATTACTGTTTCAGTAGCGACATATTTTGTAATATATATTAATATGTCCATACTGAGACAATAAAGAATAATTTGATCTGCAATGGCCTTAAGTAATAAACTAGAAAAAAAACTAAGCTCTTCGACAAAAAGGGACTGCTATTAATGTAATGTTTTCTATTTTTTACTAAATAAAAAAATAAAATATTTCAAAGGAATCAGTTACACATATTTTGCAAGCGTTCGATGCTATATCCAAAAAAGTAGTTAAATTAATCTCATACTGAAAATTTAACATGGGAGTACTTTAGTTTTAATTAAACATTTTTTAAATATTCAGTATTCGGTTCAAAGACTGCTGTGATCGAAGGACATAAATAAGAAAAAGAAAATTTGTTGGTTTATTTCACCTAACCTCTGAGTTAACTTTTCTAATACTACTTTTTTACCTAAATCATTTTCTAATACTAAAAAAATAAAGTGTCAAGATAGTGAAACGACATTTTATTAGTCTTTCTGATTGAATTTGAGCAAACCATTCGAGCACCCTGATTGAAAATTATAACCCGTAAAGGTTTACTTTTAAACGAGCAAACTTCGTTTTTTATAACAAAGAAATAGCTGTACACAGAAAAAAACGCTTGTCAAATCCACGCAATTCAAAAAAACAAACTTAACTTTACGGAAAACGTGCCTAAACTAAATAAAAAAAAGAACAAGAGGATGGTACTTAGTTTAAAAAATTAGTTTAAACAAATATTTCTACGCAAGATATTAATTAATAATACAAAATGTTATTATAGGTGATACTAAAATAATTTTTACTATCCAATAAAGCATCACATTAGAAATTTTACAGCAATATATTAAACCTACTTCAGTTATGTTATTGGTTTTCCACTCAATATGAAATGGATATTTAAATGTTACATTTCATACATCTTTCTCTAGTAAAAACAAAGAGGTATATTTGAAAAATCTTACTTAGTCGACACGTATACATTTTTTTTGCATGATAATATAATATAATATTAGGAATTTTCAAAGACTTCAATTTTCAATTTTAGGAAAATGAATAACATTCTGAAATAACATGCACTTCGTGCAATTGACGCTAGTGATCGCTGTCCCATACAATCTGAGATTAACAGTTAAAAAAAATAAAAGGTATTCGTCGAAACAACAAAAACACAGAATTTACCACTTTAAGATACAGTCCATTCAGTTTTAAATATATCGAACTAAGGTTTTGTAGAAACGAACCATAACAAATGTGACCGAACGACAAGGACTAAGAAGAAAAAATATTTAAGAAAAAACGTATCCGATCTAGAAATGTTGCACGGAAGAAGAAATGTTGTAGCCTCGCTAAAAAGACTTATTTTAATATAATTCAGCTTTAAAGGATATCTCGATGTTAATAACATTAATGTTTACTATTTATTTAATAAATAAAAATGCCAAAATTATCATCATGTAATATGTATTAAAATATTATTTTAATATACTCGTAACTCCCTATAATTGTATGTATGCCATTGCCAAAATATCCTTTTATTAGTACTAGCAGTGTACCATGCTTTAAAATTATAAAATTAAGTAGATGGTTATTAATTATAAAAAAAATATCTGGAGACATCTTCGCCATAATAAGTGAGAACCAGGATCATGATTAACAAACATGAGAGGCTTTCTGACCAAAATTTCAGGTTTTATCATTAACGTTTAGGTTGCTGGCAACATGAACAGAAGATAAAAAAGGAGGAAATATTATAAGGAGATTGATAACTGGTTATTGTGTCAATTTGTTGTATTGATTGTTTTCTTAAACGTGATCAAAAAATTCGTCTTATGATTCACAAAGAGTTGTCGCGTGGTAATACGTTATTCGAAGAAAAAATTGCTTTGATTGTGCAACAATAGATTCAATTTGCCCCCGCCCAGCAGTACTAGTTGCGAGTCTTGTCGAGTTTTATTATTTTACAACGAGTAAAAAAGCAAAATACAGAGAACAAGGATAACTAATAATAAGGTTTATTTTTAATGCAGAAACAGCAATATTCCAGTGAGAAAATGAGTCTGTATATTAACTAAGTCTTTAAATTTATCTTTAAAAAAAACTTGTAAATGTAAATAAAATGTGATTGTGAAAATTTTCTGTGTAACGCTCTAAAATAAATATTAAATATATGACTTATGTAACAAAAAACGATACAGAAAATGCTGCATTAGCCTTTTGTTTTTAATATTTTGGTGAATCAGCAAAGCTTTCTAAATGTGAATTTATAGGTGATTATTTAAGAATTTTTTTAATATTATATATGTTATAAGGTTAATTACTTTTCAAATATTGTAGCAACACATATATACATACATACATACATATACTTTCTTTAGTCTAGTTATAATTAATTTGAATAATTTTTGACACAAAGCCAAAAAAAGCATTGAAAAAAATTGTATTGATAATTAATAACGGTTTCATTAACTAAGCAAAAGGAAATATTCTTATCTTGAATTCTTTACTACAACTATGTGTATAAGTAAAAATTCTTTTAAAAACAAATTAAAAAAATACAAATTACAAAAGAGAATGTTACGATATTACTTACGAAGGTTCAATTTAAAAAGAAATTCTGTCTATCTGTCTGTTTGTTCTGCCAATCTCCGAAACGGCTTATAAAAAATGATAAACTTAAAGCAACGTCATATGGATAAAACCACAGGCTACAGCTGGTCACAAAAAGTTATTTACCACTGACGCATAACTTATCATTTGAGAAGAAACACTGGAAAATTTTGTTTAAAGATTGAAAATGAATAAAACTCATTGATTGATTCTATTTTAACCTTGGAGTTAAAAATAACTGACTTAATGGCTATTAATTGGCCATAAATTATTTTAAAATGATTATCAATTTTATTTTCTCTAAGAATAATATGGTACACGACGCTTTCTGCCAATATGGAAACAGTGTTTTAATAAATGATAAACTGATGAAGCCGTGTAAGTTCAGTATCCGGGCGCTCGCTTTTAACACTGTTCACTCAAAGCGAACCTACATTAAAACCTAGGCCCCGACACCAATGAAGTTGACAAAAACAAAAAAGGGAACAATGCTTTATCAAACAGTTTATCACTTGATTTGAAAATATAGTTTTTTTTTTAATATTGTGATTAGATGCATACACACGTTTATTCATTTCTTCTTGTGTGTTTATGAGTTGGTATTGTAGCAATGTGGCTAAAAATAAAGCATTTTAGTTATTTTTTAAATATTTTTGCCTAGGTTATCCTCATCATATTGTTTTGTTTTAAAGTAAATAATAATTGATTTTTAAACTTTAACAAAAGCATTTTCAGTTGAAGATGCTTTGCTTTTTACAGTTTTGCAGCTATTCTATACACCGGCTTTTAAGAGAAGAAGTAAAAATTTAAGCTTTTAGAAAAATAAAAAGCATTGATAACTAGGAAGTCTCATTGTTATAATTATCGATTATATGACTTCTAAGTTAGTAACTTTTTTTTGTTATGCTTACATCATTTTAACCTAATCAAGTACCTTAAATTTACATAATACTTACGAAAGAAATCTATACAAACATCAAAAAGATTTTTTGCATATTTTCATAATATGCTGGTGTAAGGAGGCGAACTACCATCTATAGCCCCAGCAAACCTCACCTGTACACGGTGCATTCTGCTGATTAACGAACGAGGCTCTGACGACCGACCGATGGCGGTATATCCGTCCTAAATAGGTGAAACTAAATACGACAGGCCGGTGATGGGCAGCAGTGCCACCTCCTATGGGCACAAAACAAAAGCCACGGCGCCCTGTTTCCGGCAGCGCCACTATTGCTGGTTATGGCGACCCTGGTTATGGTAGGGCAGGGGCTGCAAAGAATCTCCGGGCTACGCGAGGCCACTACAACCGAATGACCCTGGCGACGTACAACGGATGCACGCTGCGGCTCGACTCGCATCGGGCGCAATTCCAGGTGGAACCAGGTGGAAGATCAGGTGCCACATACTAGGATTGTGTAACGTTCGAAGAGAGGGGAGGACAGCATAACTTTGAAATCAGGCCACCTGATGTCCTTCCCAGAGGGAGACCAACAATCCCAAGGTGGCGTTGGTTTTCTGGTTAATAAGTCCCTATCTAACAACGTTGTAGAAATTTCCAGTGTGTCGAACAGGGTGGCGTACGTCATCATTACTCACTTATCTAAGCAATCGTCTGCAAACAACTATCTGACTACGTTTATAAAAATAATATTCTAAGCTAGTTCCAATGGCCATAGAATCTACGCGGGCGTCAGCAGGCTATACGGGCTAATGGAAAAATTTCCGATTGGGTAGATGTAACTGCTGGTGACACCGCAAGGAGGCATACTTTCTTCTCTACTCTAATATGTAAATTTATATATATAAACTTGAGAGCAATAAAATCGCACACCTTTGTAATTTGGTTTATAACTGATTTTTTTTCTTAATTCTAAAGATATTGGTACAAATCATTAAGCAAAATTAAAGAAT
>JAOCPS010586108.1:0-11140 GCA_025505425.1 Graphium colonna | reverse complement strand
TATATATTCCTCTGAAACAAATATTTGATACAAACAGAAACATTATAGAATAGATCCTTGAGCAAATACCAGTTTTCTTATAACACTATGTAAAATATTTTATTGCACGAAATTGTCGCAGTTGAATTTCTTTTAAATTAAGAAATATTTTTGTTAAGATAAATTGTAAATAAAAAAAACATAAGGAAGAACAAAAAAAATTCAACAAGATCAATAGTAATTTTGTTTTGAGACTTACGCGAATATTAAACATTTTTAATTAAACAAATTTACGGATTTTATCGCGGTTTACTTTTTAAATTTTATCACCTGAGGTTTTGAACCCTTTACAGCGTTCGTGTTTGTTAATCCTTCATACCGTCAGCTTGAACCTTTTTTTTTTTAGTCCGATCTACGCAATACAGAAAGATAAATAGTACAAAAGTATTTTGTAAAAATTCATACTGGTCTTGGATACCCTCGAATGATTAAGTGTATTTTTCTGGAGAAATATACGTTAATTTCTTTAGCAGGCTCTGCAATCTGTAGACTATATGATTTGACGAATTTAAAGATAATTCATTCCAACGTTTTATAGAGGTGATATATCATTTTCATTTAAATAAACGATGCCCTTACTATGATTTTGTTTTCACATTTCATAGTGAAACTAAAAACTTTTAAAACTTTCAGAGTTTTATAAATTTCACGCTGACTTATCTTGCATAAGTTACAAATTCAAAGATTTTTAATCTAATTTGGCTTAAAATTTGCGTTTTCTGTTTTAAAAATTATTCGCGTTGTTACTTTTGCTCTATTCTTAAGATAAAAAAAATCATGGAGGCGGCCTTGGGTTACTCGCTAGACTTGATTGGTACATTATTCTGCAGTTAAGACTGGCGTAAACAGCCAATGGACTTTTATTTAGATTCACGGCCAGTACTATCGTGACTGTGTCTAACATAATGACTATATAAGTCCAACGCTCAATTTCTGTAAATTGTTCTATTTAAGAAACACAAATAATTAAATTAATCGTGGTTATAAAGGTCTATAATAAGTTAAATGTGAATACTATGTTGAAAATAAAAAGGTTTTATAGAGTTTGTAAACATTTTTACTGCAGCAATAGAAATGTGATCGTAATTTCGCAACGGATCGGTTAAAGATGTTAAAGAAGACATCTGCTTTTTTCAACATCTGCAATTATAGTTTTTTTTTATGTGTTTGTTATTGCCTTTACCCTTGAATTTTTTTTGTAGCGAATAAACCATGCCGTGTTTACCTCGTATTTAATCTCAGTTTATGCCGTAGGCCTAATTTCTGTCGAATTACGTAATACACGATCGTTAATCTTAACACAGATTTCTATAGCGGCTCGAAATTTGAAAAATATTTACAGCGAACCTACAATACGTCCACATTATCATTGTTGGCTATTATTACTGACTAAAGTATTACGTATAGTCAACTATTACGATGCTAAAGTTTCGACTGAAAATAAGTTGTTTCAACAGATATCTATCCACATTTATGTTATGCTCACCATATTAAAGTTTCTTTTTTTTTTCGAAAAGAAAAGGTATTTTCACAGCTTTTGCTACACTTATAAAATAAAGTATGCATGTCTTTTGGGGATGCCGGATGGCAATGTCTACCCTTTTCTTTTCCCACTACTTTCCCTTCCAAATACTTAATCCCCAATTTCCCAGGTTGACAACGTCCTCGCGGCTCTGGATATTGCGTGTGTCCATAGGCGACGGTATCGTTTACCGGTCTTCAGGTGAATCGTCAGCTCATTTGTCTTCCTTTCCATAAAAAAACATAAATGACGTTACTTGTTCTTTAACTGTCTTCTTTGGTTAAAAAATAACGGTAACATTACATATTTAATATGATGTTTATACTGTCTTTTGTCTTAGTTAATTAAATTAATAGCTACATACATTTTTTTTAATTTATAAAGAGTTTTCTAAGACACAAATACAATTCCATAATGACGCTATAGTCACGTATTAGATAATTTAAATAATAGTCGACAAGTCACGAAAAACATGTTTCTATTCATTAGCATATTTCCAAAACGTAACTGGTTTTTAAACTATTAGTTCTAGACTGAAAAGAATATATTTGTGTTTTGTTTCTCTTTTGTGATGGTTTGGAAGTGGATAAATTACAATTATAGTTCAAGTCGTTCGTAAAATATTACGGCCATAATCATATTTTGCAGTGGTTAGTGTATTTCACCATAATTTTAAATAAAGTGTCCATTTTAACTATCTATTTTTAATAATTTTAAGAACGCCTAGATAAATCGTAATAGATAAAATGCCATGATGATTGATGTGTACATCTTAATTTCATTTACTATATTGATGTTTTTATTATAATGTGCCAAGTATTTTATGATTGTGTTGGTTAGAGATCCTTTGCTGTATTTATTGGCTTATCTTCGATATAAGTGAATAAAAATTTGTATGCGTGAGATGGAATAGTATAAAGTGTTCCGTATAGTTTTACAATCGTACTCTTGGGTATTTGTTGCTGGCAATTTAGTTTGTTATAAAGAAAATTAGGTAGGTATTATATTGATAAAATTAGTACTATTGCACTTCATTTCCGTAAAGCTATTTTTACTTTTTAAGTATGTTATATTTACGTTCAAATCCACCATTTTGAAAATATCGAATGTCGTTAATTTACTTATGTTCAATACACTAGTTTGCGTGCCCCTATTTTCTATAAGAAGAAAAAGTCAAAATTTCCTTATTCATTGCTTCACCCTTTGTTTCATATATCATGTGATCAGAATCTTAAATTAGAAAATATAGCACAGTTTTTTATATATATTATTAAATAAGCGTTTACAGAGTTAATGGACAATTTAGCATTTAATTGGAATCAAGATTCCGTTTTTACATTGTAAGATTGAATGAAATCTATAAATGGACGTAGGAACTGAAGGCAATGTCACACTGCTAGTTCTTACACAGCGCATCCATATCTGAGAAATACTGCAAATTAATTATTAACTACCCGATTTTATACGAACTTAAGTATGGTATATGTATGATTGCTTATCTTGAAGATTCTGTCATATCTTTTTCATCTTATCAAGTTATCGTCCATAGTCCACATTGCTGAGAGATTTGCAAAATAAACAAATAAAGAGATAATCAAAATCCTGTAGGTGGTTTGCACCAGATTTTTTTATTGCAAACCTCGAAAATAAATAAGGCCTCATCAATCAACACCTCTTATCTTCTATAGAAGAAAAGTTTTTAAGGTCCTATAAAATATAAGAACAAAAGATCTGCTTCATTTGATAAAAAAAAAATCTATAATGTAATAAAAAGAGTTATAACTATTTCATATTTATAGTAAGACTATTTTACCCAAAAAAAAATAAGTTTTGTAACGGTAACGTTAAATCTTAATAATTTGATTTTTTTTTTCGTATCACGGTGTATTAAAAATAAATATGTCAGGAGTATTGATACAAATGTTAAATATTCTTTGAAGACAGAAAAGGAATGAGCGTGTAAACCTCTATTTTATTATTTAAATCTTTCTGACCACCTTGAAACTCGATACTTTATTGTATCGATATATTTTCTATTTCCTATTTCCTATAAACATACTAAGCTTGATACTAGAGCAAAGTTTATTATATATTTTAGTTACGTTGCTATCTGGGTTACTGCTACATGGATTCCGTATCTTATTTTTTAATTGTGTTTGTTTCATCTCAGCAAGCACGAACATCAAAAAGATATTTTATGTAGGCCTTTTGATGTTTTACGCACGCTACATAAATGCGGTACAAAAAAAAGTATGCAACACATCATTGTGATGATTCGATTTGCCCCTTTTCCATTTTGTTAACAGAAAAGTGTACCGCAATATCAACCTTTTGCAAATTTCCCGATGATTCCAAAGATTTAATGCACTGAATAAAATAATGCTTGAGGATTCAAAAAATGAGTCGGCCGATTATCATCATATTGTGAAACTTTGAATCATGTCATCAAAAATGAAACATGAAGTTAATACACTCAGAAATTATCTAAATTATAAGTTTTTCTAAAACGTTTTACAAACTTAATTTTATATTTTTTTTATATAGCTGGACCGCAAACATTCGCGGATCCCGTGTCTTCCTAAAAAAGATATCGCGCGATGAATTACTCGTACGATAACCCGTAGAGCTTCAAAGATTATGAAAATTCAAAATAATGTGTACATTATTATCATAAATTTATTAGCATAGGGCAACATTAGACTGAACTGTTAAATTTTATTATTAAACACAATAATATTTTTGATTGTTGTCTATTAAATTTAATAATATTTTCTAGAATTGTATATTAGATTAGACAGTATAGTACGTAAATATATTTCTTCTTGTTAGAAATAATTTTACACATAACTAATTTAATTGTGAAAAAAAATAACAGATTAATTGCTGAATTTGTTATTATCTTACAAATCACGAAACTTGTCCGAAATCTTCGACGTAGTGTGGCACTGTCCTAACTAATAGACATACAACATTTATAATTGAAGTAACACGACTTCTTCAGGCCCAAAAACCTTCAGTCGGTTTCAGCGCGCCACGAATAACCGACGTCGAGCAAAATGGCGCGGACACAAGATCTAGCAGTGGTCGTACTTCTATGTAAGAATATTTTTTTGGCTTACTTCGCTGAACAATTCTCAAGGGTTAATAGAGCTTCTCCACATTATAATCTTCATTTCAGTATTTGTCCCATTAATATCGGGGCGATGGGTCGACCTGCATCAAGCAAATTCCGAGAAGCAGCTATTCCTGAGTCGACGGGTGGTCACCGAGTCCCAAGAGTTCGATGGTGGAGTCCTTGTCGATGAGAAGGGAGTCATAGAAGGAGTATTATCAAGGGAAGCTGTCGAGTCCTTGCTTACTGCTAAGAACTCCAACATAAAGGTAACAGTCAAATATGTTTTGAATTTGTTATAGGTCATTTTAATTCAAAAAATACTAACTGGAAAGTGGTTTTAGATTATTGATGGCGGAGACTTGGCGCTGATGGCTGGTGTGGTTGACTCACACGTTCATATTAATGAACCAGGGCGCACTTCTTGGGAAGGATATGTGACAGCCACCCAGGCTGGAGCTGCTGGTGGCATCACCACCATCATCGACATGCCCCTGTAAGCTAAAATTTTTATATATTTTTTTTATGTTACGTACATACGGATAAACAATGTAGTTTTTAACAAAAAAATCTTTGCAGGAACTCCATCCCACCGACCACTACGTTAGAAAACTTAAGAACTAAAGTAGCCGTTGCAAAAGACGAAGTTTTCGTTGATGTTGGCTTCTGGGGTGGTATCGTTCCAGGAAACGAGGTACTACTCTAAATTATTAAAATTTAATTTTAAATACAAATATTTTAATCGCCGATAAAACTTTCTGTTCTACCAGACAAATGAATAGATTAGCTAAAATATGTTATGCTTTTTAGATGGAACTGCACGATATGATCAGAGCTGGTGTGGTGGGTTTCAAAGGCTTTTTAGCTGACAGTGGAGTCGCCGAATTCCCTAATGTAAACCAAATTGAATTAGGAAACATCTTCCAAGTTTTAAATGGTACTGGAACAGTTTTAGCGGTGAGTGTTATCGTTCATGATAATATGTCTATTTGATGATATTTTATTTATTATAATTATTAATAAAAATAATTTCTTAACACAGTTCCACGCTGAGTTAGAGGTTAATGAAACAACAACAGAATGCGAAGGATTTGATTGCACTAGTAAGTCCATTTTGGTAATATATTGATAAATATACCTAATTTAAAGCATATGATGTTTTTTTTATATCTGTATTAAAAAAATATTTTATATTATTTCTTCATACAATTGTAATAACCGTTGACGTAGTTGCTAAGACATCAGCTGCGGCGTCGCAGTTCGCTGGTATTGGGTTCAATTCCCACCCGAAGAAAAAAATTATATGATCTACAAATAGTTGTTTCGGATTCGGAAGTTAATATTTGTTAAATTTATATTAGTAAAACGTTCTTGTAACACAAGTCTTAAAACTTAGAATAATGGCAGTGTCTAAACGGAATAAAATGAGTACTTTATAATAAACAAGTTGTAATTTCGTTTGCAGATCCTAATTTATACAGCACGTACCTTGCAACTCACCCGCCTGAAATGGAGGAAGCAGCTGTAGCCTTAATTGCTAGTTACTTGCCAACGACTGAGTAAGTATTGATAAGGAATATTGTGAGAACAATCGATATTACAGAACCGAGGTCCATTTGGCATTGCTTTGTTGCGCTTTATTACAATAGACTGTTTTTCATTTTGCACATTGTTGTTGAAAACAATAAATATAAATGTAGCAAATAAAGAGTTTACTTAGTTTTCGTGTAACGGATAACAATAATAGTTTTCATTTTAGGGAACTATATTAGATACGTGACCTCATTTGAATCGCATGTCTTTCTAAATCTTATATAAATTTAAGTTAAAGAAAATGTTTTTAAACAACATTTTATATGCTTATGCTCTTCAAGAATCAATTCAGTCCAAAATCGACGGGTTTGCGTTATAATTATAGAGTTCCTTTGGCCACCTTCCAGCTCCATCATCAAATCAACTCAAAATGCGCGCAAATTTCAGCTTAAGCGGATATCCGGAAATGGATCAAATTTAACTTGCGAGATTCTATTAGAGATGCGCTGGTATCGGGACAGGTGAAAGTAAAGCTTGTAATTAAGGATGTGGTCAATACTTGATTAGGCCACGCCTTGGGGGGCACCATAAAGAGCACAAAAGAAATTTTGCTAGCACATGAAAAGTAAAGCTGCTTGTATTTTCAAGCAGCTTTACGCTGCACGTCCTAAATTTATTACTGTTTAATAAAATGTAGACGCGAAAAAGTGGCGGGACTTATAAAAAAATACCAGACAAGTCGACGGCTCTAAAAATGTGTTCCAATAAAAAACTTAATTCAAAGCGATGATTGCTTAGGGCACCAAGAAGTCTTAATCTAGCCCTGTATGTGATCCTAATATAATCAACTCTAGTTCTGTAATGTGGTGAATTTTGGCAATTGTTTATAAGTTTAAAGTTCTAAAAATAGCTTTAGTTTAACGCATTTATATTTTAAAAAACTTTCAAAATAAAACCGCCAGATTTTATAAAAGTTTAAAAGAAACTTCAAATTGGATGACTTGCTATTACGTTCAGTTTACATCTCATCATTCGACTTATTTTTTTTTCCATGTACTTTACACGATTTTTTTTTCAAATTATTTCTTGGGTTCTCAGTAATGATCATGGTATAACTTAAGTGTACTGTTTATAGCAATTCTGACCAAAATAAAAAAAAATACTTTTTTTTCTATAATTCCATTGAGGTCAGTGTTTTATTATATTTAAACGCTGTTTACCATTTTAATTACAGCAAATCTTGTAAACACTTGAATATGAGCGAGCAATTAATTTAGGAAACTAGGCTATATTTACCTAACTCACAGTACAAAAACATAAAACGGAAGACTGACGTACATATATATCTAGGTGAGATATATATGTACGTCCATCTTCCGTGAACCTTCGGATATGTTAGCCTTTGCTAGTTTAACTAACTAAACATCAATTAAACTTTTTTCATCTCGCAAGATAATTGCATTCTTGCGTTTTTTTGCAAATTGTTTTAAATTCCTATGTATTAGGCAGAGGGGTTAAGTTTCTACGAGGCATTTATTTGTAGGGACTATAAATTATTGTTTTTTTTTTATGATAGGAAGACAAACGAGCAGTCTTTTGCCCTAATATAAAGCGATCCAGTCGCCCATAGACACGCGTTACATCCGGAGAGTAGCGAGTGCGTTGTCAACTGGGACATAGAATAGAATAGGTTTATTGGATAGAATGGGGTCGGGATTAAGGATTTGGAGGGGTAAACATGGGCATCCATCATCCCCAAAAGTCAAATCTAAATGTTACCCTCATGCAAAGTTGCATTTCTTTCTGCATGTAAACTGTGCTTATGATAAATCATTCTATAAACTTACTAGAAGAACTTTTAAAAAAAAACACTAAAATGCTGATCACTATTATAGTGTCCATGTACACATCGTGCACGTGTCTGCCGCGGGGGTTGTACCTATTCTCGAGAAGGCCAGACTGGAAAGAATTCACGCCGGCAACAAGGGCTGGAGGGGCGGAGTCACTGCCGAGACCTGCCACCACTACCTAACCCTGAGCTCCGAACAGATCCCAGCGGGCCACAGCGAGTACAAATGCTCCCCACCTATCAGGAATAATACTAACAAGGTTATATTTTGTATTAGAATATTACATATTGCATTATAAAGTGGCTATTTTAAATATAACAAAGTTGATTATAGTAGATTAACCTTCGGATTACTGCCTCTTTAAAAAAAATATATTCAAATATTTGTCCTGAACTATCAATTATATTATCTTTTCAGCTTTTAATAGACAACAATTTAACAGAAATACTTTTAAAACCTAACGTAAAAAGTTGTGCCCACTTTTCTTTATAAAAAATCAATCATAAAAATGTGGTAGCTCTAAAGGTATATATTTATTTTTTAATTTTAAATGACTGCGTTTATAATATCAAACACTCTCTTGTAAAGAAACAAAATGTTTAACTGATATATTTTTACCAACTGTATTACATAATAATCATTAGTAATGTTTACGTTTATATTTATGCAGATTTGACGATTGAGAAACAAAAAACAAGTTTCGTTGAAATATTAATTAATTCATTAAAATAAACCAACATGAATTAGAAAGTTTTGCCATGTTAATAGCCCTAAAAGATCTCATTTTAATTTTAAAATAGAATGTCTTAATAAGAACACATTTTCATATCAATCAAATAAATGCAAATAGGAGTTCGCTACTTTTTACACTAGTTTTTTCTTAGGTCATGATAATGAAAAAAATATTTAAAATAGTTCTTTCTTTATCAACGTTTTTCAAAAAAAATATGTGATATCAGCCGAGAGTCTGATCTTATTTACGTGAATTTGTATGAGCTTCTGTTTGAGCAACTTTTTCCCATTGATATCCCATGTAATTGACGGCGACCACTAATTTATGAAACATTTTTCAGCAAAGACTATGGGAATACATCAGGGATCACAGGCTAGACTTAGTAGCATCGGATCACTCACCATCAGTTGCATCTTTAAAATCAAGCAACTTCCTAGAGTCCTGGGGTGGTATCTCTTCAGTACAATTTGGTTGGTATAATTAAACAATATTAAAAAAACAAAAGCTAACATTAAAAAAAAGCAAATTGATAAAATATCAAATACATTTTGTATAGCCTTTATCTACATTTTTGTGGTACAACTACAAAAACACCACAACACTAGAAGTATTATATTGCAAATTTAGATTATATTTGTATTACATTGTAAATTTAATATTCAAATAAAATCAGTAAAAATAAAAATTTTATCGTTTAGTAAAAAAACAACTTGGCGTATATACTCGTAGTATAGGACGTAGGGCATGATGTATACTGACATGTTTTATCTGTCTTGAATTTAAGGTTTGTCCTTATTCTGGACTCAAGCTAAAGCTCGTGGCTTCAAACTGGGCGATGTAAGCCATTTTCTGTCGGCTGGCCCAGCTCATTTGGTCGGTCTGCATGAGAAGAAGGGCGCAATCAGGCCCGGCCTTGACGCTGACCTCGTCTTCTTCGACCCCGACGCATCGTTCGTCGTTACGCCCGATATCATCTTGTACAAAAACAAGGTAAATGTTTCATTAAATAATTTTTAAAAGTATTTATAAAAGTAACATAATATAAACAATAATGACGCAATATTAATCGTTTGCTTCAAATTCAGCATACTCAAAAAAATATGTGCTAAAGATACAAGTCCGCACTAAGGAAAAATCTACAATGTAATGATGATATTTATTAAAAAAAAATATTTTTATTTATAGATAAGTCCGTACATGAATAGAGTACTGAACGGCAAAGTTATCCAGACATATCTAAGAGGTCAGCTGATCTTCTCCGAAGGACAAATCATTGGTGGACCAAAAGGAAACTTGATACTCAAAGATGGTTTTTAGTTATTGTTTTTATTTAATGTGTGAGTGTTATGATTAATGTTGTTAACCTAATTATGTGTTTCATTTTCCTGTGTTTTATGTCATTTTTTCACTAACGTATTGAGTTTATTTTAAACTCTACTTATTAATCTGCTATTTATATGTTAATTAACAAAAGCTTACCAGATTTCTAAGAGTAATAGTTGAAAGAAAATTATTGGGCTCGATGGAACTCTTCTGCTAGCCTAAGCGCTGCTAATTAAGTTTGTTTTGTAAAAATTCTACTTATTGTGCATCTGGTGGTGGTATGGTTAGGGATGGTATTCAGTGGGTATTGTTATACTTATATTTCATGCCAATTATTATTGAAGAAATAGAAGAATATGTTTTGTCTCGACAGTAAAGCTAAAACTAATTTATGTCGCTGAAAGGGGATTTATTCAAAATTAATGATGGGTGATTAGTTTAAAAAAGCCATCTTTCCTACTATATACATATCTCTTAAAATTTAGCAACTTGAGTGCCAGCTTTTGCTTTTTTGGATATTGGTTAGAATTTACCATAAGGTGAATCGTTTGTCACCTTTTTCCATTACAAAGAAAAATTTGTACTTCAAAAATTAGGAGACTTCTTAAAATCTGGAATAATTTATTATCATAAACACTTTCTGAAAAATGGTCGTATACACTCTCTGATTTTAATAAGCAACTCGATATAATACGTTATCAAGGCTGTCTTTGGTTTCCACATTTGATCAGACAAGTTAGAGAAAATAAATTTGGTTACGAAATTAGCCAACTCTTGCATATACATATGGGAGGAGGTGGTGGGATCATCACAGTAATTTATAAGATTTTCTCATTCACTAAAATCTGTAATTACCTTTATGGTATTGAAGATTTTTTAAATTAAGTCGCAATTATTCTGAGGTTTTACATTGATCTCTTGAGACTTGAAAGCCATTCTTATCATATTAACTAAGTAATTTGTTCATGTTAAGGATGTCAAACGAGAAGATGATTTTCATCCTTCATCACGACAATTCGATTTCTCAC
>JAOCPS010586107.1:0-20291 GCA_025505425.1 Graphium colonna | reverse complement strand
CCAAGGCTCTTCCTTTGTGGCCTTTATGGCCAAGGAGAGGGCCTTACGAGCGGTTCAGTACGCGGCGAACAGCACTTCATCCTGGTTGAGGTCCCTCCCGCTTCTTCTTCGGCTCGGGTGTGCCTTCGGCAAGCCACCTGGCAAGCCGTACGCAGCTCGGCCAGGTGCGGTCTCTACCAGTACACCAGCGCGCGCGAGCGCCGGACCCGCACGCCGTACTCGGGCCGAATCAGGGCTCCAGTAAGCGGCTCACACTGAATAATCGGTGATCTGACAAGGTCTCCACCCCCTCCTCGACTCTCCACCTCCTTGTGCGGCGAGCCAGGACGGGGTTCACGAACGACAGGTCAGGATCTATTCGCCCTGATGCCGCACGGACGTCTGGACCGTCTCCCTGTTGAGGAGAAAGAGCCTGTACCACGACGATACTACGACGGACGATAGCCACCGAGCCGTCGCACGTTACGCTTCGATGGAGACAGTCGGGAAGGAGGTAGAGCGCTCGAGGTCCTTCTCACCTTCTCCCCCCTTCCCGAAGAGAAAGGGAACCCATCTGCCACGATCAGGGTGTACCAGGCCACCACTTCCATTCCCCCAGAACTTGTTCGAGGACAATGATAGCAGCGACCCAAGGAGGAGGAGGACCCGAGGAGGTTTCCGACCCTGCACTCCACCGACTTCAAAAGTCTTTCAAATGTACCTTCGTGAACAAAAAAACAAACTCTTTAACCATTTTTCATTTGAAAATTTTAAGGGGTGGTCCATTCAGAAATATGTATATCCTTAAAAATAAAAACATATTTTTTTAAAATCAGGTCATACATGGCGGAGATACGCGCAACCATACCTAGAAAAATGGAAACATTCGTATTGAAAACATTCTCGTTTTTTGATGTCGGTTACAAAATTGAAAAATCTTTTTCGTGTTCTGTTACTCTTTTCGTGTACAAATTACCATCCATTCACAATTTTTAATAAAATTTATTTAATGTACATGCACGCGGTTTCTGTTGTAGTTTTGTATTTATCGACGATACATAGGCTCAAAGAAAGACCACGTACGAAAAAAATTGTCTAATTATTTTTCTACACTTGGGAACACTGACCTCAATACTAAATGACTCCGAGAAAGTGATATGAAAATACTGATAACAAAATATACGCTTGGGGACACGATTCGGTAACATAAAGCACTAAAACCAATATCCGTATAGGGAGCCCTTTAGGAATTCGCGTCTGGAAAGACGTAATAAGGCTGAAACTATAAGGCCGGCCGCACACATACGATTCGCTTCAGAACAGGAATTCAACAAATTATATTTTCACAGAAAATTACAAAAACCGACTTCAAACGCCTTAATAGTGTACTTTCGATACATACCTTCTCCATTATTTTAATTTCAAAACCAAACTATTGATTCAATCTTTCCAATCTTTACAGTCTGCATAAAGTATCATGCATACTATATGGGGATGCCGGATGACCATGTCTACCCTTTTCTTTTCCTATTCCTATCCTCTCCAAATCCTTAATCCCGACCCCATCCTGGATAGGATAAACCTATTGTATCCAATTTTTTAGATTGACTTAAATTTTATACGCATAAACACGCATTCAATTACACCCATTTTTATACATTTTTCTCATTTAATTTAAATTATTTCATGTATCTTTTTATTTTCGGCCATTGAACTTAGTATAGTTTACGTCGTCTGTCTTTATTGTTAATAATTGGGCAGCAACTGACTCCTGATGCACAGGTTCCTATTTTGGGAGTCCGAGTTTCATGTTACTTTGTTGACTTTTTTCTATGTCAAATTAAACTTATTGAACCGAAGTTCCTTATGGGGCGTTGCGGAGGGGTACTCTAACCGACAAAAAACGTCCGTAACGTAAGATTTTTCGTATCTATAGTCCATGTATAATGGTTATACAGTATCTAATGTATAGTCTACGGGGGATGACTGTTTATTTATTTATTAATTTATTTATTTAGTTTTTTTTATTTATTATTACAGTTGTCTTGTATTACTATGTATTCATGTAAATAGCTGTCATCTCATTTATTTTTATATTTTTTTTTAAAATCATTGTCAACAAAATACAGGTGTTAAAATAATTTTGCGTTCCTTTTTTTTATTTTTATCGCTAAAAATCATACTGAAAAATGTACACCCGAGTTATTACTTTCTTTATATGTCGAATAGAACTCGAAATTATTTCTTTTTATTATAAGATACATCATTCCTATCGGGTGTAGACAACACTTTTTTTATTATAAATAATATATATAATATAATACGCAACAAGCAGTTTTAAGTTTAACGTAAGATAGAAATTGCTCGTTTAGTTCTGAATTTGGTCCACTTGACGAAATCGTAACTTTATACTTTTAAGCTATCCAATCAAATGTGTTGACATTTTCAGTCTCGGCACAAATAAACAAACAGACCTTGTTATTCATGTCGACCTACAACCAAGGTGATCGTGTCGTTTTATCATGGCTGTTATAGTTTTTGCAGCTATGCAGTAGCAACGATATAGACGGCATAGTTTTGCACAATACTGGTCAATGTACATCAGATCTTATTAATATTGTAATCTAGTTGCTTCTTAAGGTTCTCTTCTTGTCTTATTTTTAATTAGCGCTCCGCTCCTATTCGTTATAGCGTGATGTTATACAGCCTAAAGTCTTACTCGATAAATGGGCTATCCAGCACTAAAAGAATTTTTCAATTTGAACCAATAGTTCCCGAGATAACCGCGTTCGACAAAACAAGCTTTATGATATAAGTATAAATGTAGAAGTTTGCTTGTTCAGATGTTTGTTGCATCATCACGAAAAAACGGATGAGTGGATTTGTATGAAAATTAGCAAACAGATAGTTTGTTAGCCGGTTCAATATATACAACGGATTTTGGAAAAATACAAAAAAATAACATAGTCAATTATCAATATTACGATAGCGTGAAAACTTTTAAAGTGGTAACTAGGTATCATAGGGTTCAAATTAGTGATTAATATCAAAATTCAAAATAAATGTTAAAACATTTCTAGAACCCGATTGCAGCGCCACCTAGCGAGTCCAGTTGTGAATCTAAACTAAGAATTTTTTTTGGGTTCGAAAACACATATGATTGATCAAGATTATTTAGGTCATAATATTTATTTTAAAAAATATTAAATATGTAACTTAGGATACAGTTACAATAAAATCGAAATTACGACATTCTATGGGTTAAAATTTAGTCAAATAACATTACCCTCCATCGGCAGTGGGATAATAAGATATCATTAATTAAGAATCTTAGATGATTAAAAATTCTCTGATATATCTATAATTAATTTAATCATGTTTCAAAACAAATTTGTGAACTTGTAATGGTCTAACATAAACCATGAAAAGTTTAAAAATAATTTTTTCCACACAAATATTTGGCATTGTGCCACTCAATATTTATTGGGCATAGTTTGACATAATTATTATATTTAGTTTTATATGTTACCAGTAATATACCGTACTAAAATGCTTAACAAATTCGTAAATATGTATGGTGGAAGTATAGATCAACATTTGCTTTTCTTTTAGGCTGCAACCGCTGAAAACCAAATTTCAGTCTAAACAGGCCAATACTAATAAACAGTAATATATCATAAGGAACCCTGTGTTCACGATACCAGAAGAAAAAATACATTAGTCATAAAAAATTATACCAAATCTATTAAACGACTGTAAACAATATATAAATTGATTCAAATCATAGAAACTAATAAATTTTATTAGCGCTCACAAATTAAAGCGAATACAATTTTTTTATTAATCTTATGAAATTTAAAATAAGACTTACGTTTTTTTTTTGATGTAATTAATTTTTTATGTTCCACTGAAAGTCTTTAACTGGAAACCTTTATAGAAACAAACTTCTAACTCCCGAAGAGCGGGAAATTACCAATTAGTTTGACACAAAGTTCAAATTTTACACTGAAGGGATTTACGTCAACTCCTTTAGTGACCACATATTATAAAATATCGTAATGTCCAAATAAATGAAATTATAACGATGTGAATTGTAAGCGCACACAAATATTTCAGTGTTGTGAACGCGATTGCGGCGCTCGACGGACTTGTTTCAATTCCGTTTATCTCTCGGGGTTATTGAACATAAACAGAAACGCTGGCTACGAAAAGAATTGCGGCATCTATCGGCAGAATTTAGAACTATATATATTTGTAATTTCTTTAGTCTACGATGCGGTTCAAATAAGAATGTGCACGATAACGACCTTAATTTGTTAAAGAGAAAAGTCCGGACAGCAACAAAAATATTTGCGTCAAATGTTTCTTGTTTTAGTTAGAAAAACATCAAAAATTATGAACAACAAACACTTTGCATAATTTTTTTGAAAATTAGAGATAAGCACATCTGAAGTATTGATTTAGACTGTTTACACGGCATTGTAATCATTTTTAATCGAGTTATAAAAATCCTCCTTTTTTATTTCAATTCGGTTTTTTGTGCATATCTTCATCATTTATGAACTGATTTGAAACTACTCAAACAGTGGGATGAGCGCAATCGGCTAACTTGTGGATAAATATTACTAAGAAAATATCACTTTTACTATGACGTCACAACGTGGCGTGAGGTCATGTACATTCTTTTTTGAATCGCATTAAGTATAGTTTGCGTTTCTATGTTCTTAATGTAAATTGAAATTTAATACTTAAACTAATTGTAGTCTGTTCCAATTAAAGATAGAAAATAAACAAAACATCGATATTCATTTAATGGGGAAAATGCATCATTCGGTAAAAATTAAAACTAATTGAAATTTTATGAATTTTATTTTTTTACTTTGAAATACCAATTATAAACATGCTATACTCAAATTATCATCGTAATATAAAATTAACAATAAAGTCTGATCAACATCTGAAATTAAAATATGTATGTAAACAGTGTTAATTGAATAAAATGGCCACATTTTTGTATCCTATTAACTCTATGCGAGTTTAATAATAAATATTTTATGCTGGTATAAAGAGGATTGGTGTATTGTGGAGAAAACTTAAAGCTTAGAAAGGAAAAATGACATGAAGCTTAGAAAGGAATAAAGAAACGTGTCTTACAGTACAGTAGTAAAATAACACAAAAATTTACTCATGCCTCTTCTGTTAAATATTGATTTGTCTGTTATACTAAACATAAACCCTATGTAATTTTTATTTATCTTAATATTTAAATTTACTGTTTTTCTTAATAATAAATTTCGTATTAAATGTGTTTTTTTATTATTATCTCCTTATTTGATTATGATTGCCATACTCCATCATGTTTTTCAGTCTTCATTATTTTAAAGAAACATAGTGAAATCCGAAACATTCTTCGCTCTCAAAACAATGTTTTTCAATATTTGGCAGATATTGCTGTAAACGCCATTGGCTTGAGGTCTTGCTGTCCTTATGAAGATAACTTTGCAGATGGCTTTCCATGCTTTCCCATGTTGTTTGGGATATGTTGCAATATCCACAATGAAAACCAAACTGTGGAACCTGTAATAAAATGAGCATATTAATGTTAGTAAAAATATTTATTGAGTTTACTAATAACAGTGACATAATTATTTGGTACAAGCTATTGTCTGCGGTTTCCCCTGCACTTTTAGAGTTAAATATTTTTTTTGGAACTGGAAATCTTTTCAAAAATAAAAATAACCTCAGTTACTACTTACATATACTATTTGCCATCTGACAGACAAAATTGGTCACCCCAACTAGACATACAAAAATTTTAGAAACTAGTTTTTTTGTGAGCTTTATTGTATTACTTTTATAAGCATTTAATAAAAAAAAACTTTGAAATTACAAACAGACCCTTAATTATATTTATATGGCTAACTTCTGTATTTTCCATGCTATAATTTTATAAAACACGGGAACATTAAATATAATGAAAACATCTAATTGATATTTGGTATATTTACAAGGAAAAGATTTTGACAAGTTATATGCATGTAAAAGTATAAGATTGTGTTGTTCACAACAAAAATAGTGTATCTATAAATCATCAAACATTTAAATATTTGAATTAAAACTTAAGTTAAATATTTATGCATCTGTCAGTAGCATTGTAAATACTATACAGCTGAACCAATTTTGATTCAGTTTGATAGGTGTCTATTAAAAAGAATAACAATTGTTATAAGAGCTAAGAGCCAAACAAGCAATTTTCTTGTTGATCTCAGAGATTTTTTTTTACTTATTTTATGAATTAAAACTAAAAACCATTAAGATATGTATGTTACAAGCCAACAGAGAAGATGTTAACCTGCCGTCTTGCCACTTTTGAGAGAAAAGAATTTATCTTTAAATATTACTTTATAGTACATCTAAATTATTCAGATGTGAATTATTAAATGACATAAAGTTCTGTTTAGTACTTTCAGAGTCTAAAACAAACATACATTGTGTCACGAAATTTATACAGAGGACCTGGAAAGCGATAATAATCCTACATACTGTGGTCAAATCTAAACAACCCGAGCTCTATCCAAACATGTCAGTGGCATACTTACATACCAAAAAAGGATACATAGAAAGATAACAATTTTTAATAATTAATTAATTATTAAATTAATAATTTTTTAACATTTAATAATTTAACTGAACAACATACCTCCCTGATAAATTCGTCTCCGTCAACCACAAGGCTATTTTCAAAAGATTTTCTATGTTTTAATGATTCAATATGTTGTCCAAACTGGTTAACATTTTCACAAGTTTTACAAATTTCGCATATGACCATGTTTCCAGCTTGCTGCACAAATGCCAAGCTGAAACGGTTTATGCATATTCTTTTATTTATCACTATATCCTTATTCAACATTCCATCAATTGCGACAAAACTAGTAACAAAGGATTTCATTGGCACTTTGTTATGATTGGACTTATTTGTGATTTCCTTTGATATCGATTTGTTTTTATCAGTTGTTGGATCTGATTTACAAACTTTAGCTTTGTGTGCACTACCTTCAACATGTTCACTTAAATTCTGAGGGAAGGATGGTATTTTGCTATTGCATCTGTTACAATGAACTTCCCTACTATTTGGTGTGTAGGTCATATCATTTTCTTCAGCTATTTTTTTTATATCCTCTTCTGTACATGAAGCGGATGGTTGTTGTTGAATAATTTTCTTAGCAGCAGGTGTTTTTGATGCCTTTTTATTTGTCTTAGCCTTTCGATTTTCATTTCCAGATGTGACTTGTGCAACTGAAGTATTCTTTTTTTCAGCTATACAAGTATTGGCATGGACTTTGATATGATTTTCAATAAATGCTTTATTGTAATCTAATGAGGTTGAGCATTTCTTACAATAAGCTGTTTGAAGTTCAAAGTTTATCACAATGTCATTTTTTTGAAAATTAACAATGGAATCTATAATACTGTTACCCTGATCATTATCTGGTTTAATGACACTATTAACCTGGCTAATTTTATCTTTAGCTTTGTTATGTTCTTCAATATGATCTTCAATACAATTTTTCTTAAAATCCAACAAAGTGGAACATTTTTTACAAAAAGCTGTTCGAATTTCAAAATTTATTTGGATATTATTTTTTTGATAAATTTCAATAGAATCCAGAATGCTTTCCTTTTCTTCAAAATTGTGTTTAGTTGTGTCATTATCCTTTTTTATTTTAGCATCTGCTTTAAGATTAACAGTATGTTCCTTTATATGATTTTTAATGAAAGCTTTGTTGAAATTTAAAGAAGACGAACATTTAACACAGAAAGCTGTTTGAATTTCGCAATCTATTTGGACACCGTTTTGACTAAACATTTCTATAGAATCCAATATGCCAACACTCTCCTCAGAATTTTGTATATTTGTGTTACTGCCCTGGCTAATTTTATTATTTCCTTCCAATGATGTATTTTGATTAGTATTTAATTTAGAAAGGCGTTTTTTATGTAATTTTAGCATAGTTTGATGGTGTACATCATTAACATGACTTTTAACAGTTGTATGATCCAACTCCCAATGACATAAAATACACCATAGGTTTTTCCTATGTTTTGTTATATAATCCTTTGCATCTAATATTTCACAAATTTCTTTATCGCTTTTTTTTATAGCTTTAGAATTTTTCTTGCGACTTTCTTCATCAACATTGTTGTTGATATTTGTTTCATTGAAAAGACTTGAAACCTCTTTTTCAGGTTCTTTATTTTGTTTGTGATTTACATTGTCATCTTTTGCATTATTTGCTTTATTGTCATGGTCTTGAATAGGTTTGTTGTATACATTATCATCTTTTGCATTTTTTGTTTTTTTATCATTCTGTAATATTTTATCTTGATTTTTATTCTTATTAACATTTTCATCTTTTGGGCTGTTTACTTTCTTTTCATTCTGTAATATTGTATCTTGTATAGGTTTTTTGTTTATATTACCATCTTTTGCATTGTTTATTTTTTTATCATTCTGTAAAATTGTGTCTTGAATACTTTTGTTATTTACATTGCCATCTTTTGCATTATTTGGTTTCTTATCATTCTCTAATGTTGTATCTTTAATAGAATTGATAGCTTCTTGGTACAGTTTCATGTGTTCTGGTAGATTAAAATGTGCATCAAGAGAACTTAAAGCAACAACTATGTTGCAAGTAAGACACTGAATAGAACTGTCGTCCGTCTGAAAAATTAATCAACATCTATTTTATAAGATTATAAAACAGGTAACTTTAGTCAATATTACAAAAAAAGAACATTGGATTGTAATGGTTAGTTATAGTTTGGGACAACAAAAAGTGATCTTTATTTTAAATATTACTTTTTAGCAAACTCACTAATTTTTAAGTTACCCAATATATTCTAATAAATTTATTTGGTTCTTACTGAGTTACAAGTAGTACTTACTTTCCGATATAAATTCTTGTTTAAATCAAACTCAGTTTTGCTTTGGATAAGTTTAATTATATGCATGGTTTCGTTAATATGAATTTTCTCATCTTCAAACTCTGTGTTACAAATAATACATGTTTCTTCAATTATACCATTCCATGCTTTATTGTGTATTTGCACATTTGAAAAAGCTACAACAAATTTCCCATTTCTTTCCAATAATCGTTCATTCTTGAGCTTAATATGTTCCACCTCAGTTACATGCAAGCGAACTTTTGTTGCAGTAGATAGTAAAAGGTTACACAGTTCACAGAAATACCATTTTTTTATCTGAAAATAAAAAGCAGAAAGTTTTATTATTTTGGTACACAAAATATGATTATATTACTTCACTCAAAAGCTATTGAAAATAATGTTCAATATTAATTTTTCTATGGATAACACTTATTGAAATAATCATTAATAAAACACATATATTTTGTTACCTATAATGAAAGAAGAAATAATTATACAGAATAAGGAATATGCACATTTTTTTATATTATATTATGATGCCAAACACCAAAAAATTTTTATTTACTACATAATTTTTTTTTGAAAATATCAAACAAAGCCCTCCATTATATACACTTGGTGTGACTTCAAAGTATGTAACATACAAAATATTAAGGTATATCATAAAATATTAACTGTATAAGTTAATATTTTATGATTATATATTGTATAACTAATTTCTTGCTATTTACTACAGGAACTACTTATCACAAAATAATTTATGTGAAATTAATAATAAAAAAATATATTATTACACTTAAAACAGATGACCGGTTGGTGCAGTTCTAGGACATTGGCTGTAGTGTCTCAGGTTGTGGGTTCAATTCCCACATGGAGCAAATATTTGTATGACCTACAAATATTTGATTCGGATCTGCATGTGATTTTGATGTGATTAACACAAGACTTTGATCTTATAAAAACGGGCAGTATTTTAAAAAAATGCATACACTTGCATGTTACATTTGATTACCACTATTAGTCAGATCTTTCCCAACTAATTAATTGCTTTGAATTTCCCACAGTTTTTGCACTTTTTAATAATCATTCACTTAACAAAAAAGGAATATTATTAAGTGGTATTCATAGGTATAAGATCTAACTAGAAAAGAATACATAAAAAAAAATTTACCCAGTTTCAGTCCCATCACATATAACAGATTTATTAATATTTTAATTTTTTTTTTACTTATGACCGAGATTTCAATATGTAATAATATTTATTATATCAATGTTTATACTAACCATTAAAATGTTTTTAAATATTGGCAGTCAGTAGATGAAGAAATAAAATTGTTCAATTCATAACACAATATTATTAAGATAACAATGAATAACTTTAAATTGTTATAAAATTTTAGTGATAAACATTAATTTCACTCAGGATTATAGATTGTGGAGTCAAACAGATAATAATTAGCAGTATGTTGAATAGAAAAACTACTAAATATTAATTGTTTACCTTTCGTACATAGTCTTGTCTGTTTTCAAAATAATTTGTCAGTTCAAAATTTTTTGTATGAACAGGCTTGCCAATATGAGTCACTGCATCAGTTTCAGTGTAAAGACGACTCTCACACACAAGACAGAAATAATCCACTGTACTCGCTAAAACTCCATTTGCTTTAAATCTTGGATCCATTTTGATTTCCTATAAAACGTAAATACAAATTTTACAGATATGTAAACCTACTTTCAAAATATATTAATTTTTTTTATTTAATTAAGAAGGTATACCAATTATATGTTCAAAATAACATACAGATGACAGGCATACACAGCATTCACAAAAAAAAGATTGAATATAAAAATGATATCAAAATACTTAAAACTTACATGGTATAAAATCTAAAAATATTTAATTACAATTAATAATTTTTTAAATATTAAAAAAATGTGGCATAAAATTTAGATAAGAAAAACTTAAACTATTTTATTACTTTAAACAATATTATAAGTATTCATTTAAACTGAGATCCCTTTTATTAATGAAGCTAAAATATGGCAAGTATTAAAACAAATTTAAATCAAAACAGATAATTTCAAAATGTAACATACCTTAAATATACTAGGGCTTTAATCAGAAAATAGTAGAGCAATGAAATGTTGCGTCAGTTTTTATATTATTGTTAATTACTGTTAAAATTTTAGTTTGTTTGTAGTTATAATTTGATTTTAATAGATATGATTTAGATTATTATTTTTTTAATTATACCAATTAAGTATTTACTTTCACTAATTACTGCTACTTTTCCCACAAAGTTCTTCAGTCTTACAATTGTATTATTATGTACCTACACATGTAAATTAATAATGCAAAATATAGTAATGTTTTTTTTGGGTACAGATGCCGAAAGTGACTGGGTTTTGAATTCTAATCTAATGTAGTGATGTTATTGAAAACGGTAAAAGAAAAAAATGGGACTGACCCATATAAATGATCTTTAATATTTTTTTCTCAAAAAATAATACCAACCCCCAAATTTTGTTTCAGATGTGTCTTATCAACTATTATTCTCTGTCGGTTAAAATTTTGTGAAGGCAAAATTCGTTATAGCCACGTAATTAACAATTACCGTCCTTTCAGCATTATAGTAAATGTTATAAGACGACATTTTAAAATTCATTTTTGTTAGTACTTACTGTAATCTAGACACTGCTTTTTTATATATCTCTTTCTCTACTCCGCATTACTAAAAAGACGAACCTTAACAAAATAGTAAAACTGTTATACTCTTTAATTTTGTGAATGGAATGTTTTTGTTTATCACAGATGGCAGAGAGAGAGAGAGAGAGAAAAGCCAAAGGAATTCCCTGACAATGACACCTGGGTTACCATTACCAGTGGCGACGCTAGACCAAATTTAGCCTTCAAAGAAATTAGTTTTGCGAGGCCCGTTTTGTAACCGTCTTCTAAAAGGAGAAGATTGTCAATTGAAATTGTATTTTTTTTTGTCAAGTTTGTTCAGTTTTAACTCCCTTATTTAAGAACAGTCTTTATAAGTTAACGACTCTACTCTGAAAGCGTATACATTAGTCTAGTCTAGTATACGTTATACAATTAGTCTCATACAATTTTCAGAAGATATTGATCAGTACTTTGTTCCGATTGTCCAGTCAGGTTTTTGAAAGCAAAATTTCGGAAATAATATATAAGTACTCTTTTAAAGTGTTTCAAATTGTTTTTTTTTATAAACGTATGAATAAATAAATGAATAAGCTACATAATATATTTTATTATAAAAACTGAGTAAATAAGCACCAATAGAAATATATTTTTTTTTTGCTTTTATTCGCACAGCAGTTTACAGCAACCGCTAAATCCGCTTTAATTGATATAACTAATAACGCACTATTTTCTATAGAAAATCATTGATAAAATTTAACTTTCAAAAGCTTCTACTTTCAATAACTGTGAACCTGATTCTGATTGATATTTGTAACATCTAGTAAACATGAATAAATATCGGAAGTTCCACAGAAATTATATATGCCCCTGTCACCTTCCTCGTCCACCTCCTCCTCTTTAGTGTTATCGTTAAGAATATAATAATGTATTTCCACAATAAAGTCAAAAGTAAATGTTTCAATTAAGAATGCCTCCAAGGTACTTGAAAGAATTATTTTATAGACGTTTAAACGCCCGTTCAAGTTTTTACGCGAATTTGTATCATTTTAGCAGCCAAATTTACCATGTTACCTACCTCCTTTACTATTCAAACCTGTTAAATACTTGTTTGAAATAGATCGACTTTTCCCATTGATCTTTTTCCAGTAAGATTTTCACATTTGTTTGTTTTTACGTTATGATGATGAGTTTCCTGCAACTTGTTAACTGAAAAGTCAGCGTATAGTCAATTTCTGGCTTCTTTTTCTATCATTTACTGTTAAAAAATATATTTAAAAAAATCTAGCAACAATCAGACAAATATTTTATTCGATCTTGTTCAAGAATGATTATCAATTTTCAATACATTTAAACTAGAAAAAAATGAGGATTTAGGCCAACTTTCGCTTGCGTTAAAAGCGGAAACACACTTACGTGTCGTGACGCGTCTAAAGCATATAGGTTTCATACATATAGTATGGTTAGGGACATATTTGTATGTCGTGTCGTGTCGTGGTGCGGATTGCTCGCCGACGATTGCGCCAGAGCGGTGGTGGGGGTTATGGCGCGACACGACACGACAGGCAAATGTGTTTTTATACTCCGTGGCACGTGGCGTGAGCATCCAGCGGACATTGTTATTAATTAGTTTGCAGTAATTTATGAAAAATGACTGACGAGCTAATTGAACTTGTTCGTCAAAGAAAAGTTTTATATGACACGCCATGTAAAGAATATAAAGATAATTTAATCAGAAATGTTGCTTGGGAAGATATTGCCGAAATTTTAAAAGAACTTGGTATGAAAGAAGAACCTGCGTTTATAGGACAAATTATGTTAACATGTTTTCCATTTAATGACCCAATACAATTCGGAAAATGCCAAAATTGTTTAAAATTATTTGCAATGTCGTTCCACATTTTTTCGGTTGAACCCAGTACTTTCTTGTCTTTTTTTCCTCGAGAAGTTTCATTGCTAAGAGAAATTGCACATCTTCATCAAAATCACTGTCCAAAAATTTCCTTGGTTGACAACGCATTTACAACTCTCCGAATATTGTGTTTGTCTTTGGGATCATTTAATATCAGTCGAACCGTCCGTTAGTTCTTTGTGTTCCTTTCCATAAAAACTTCATATTGCGCAAATTGTAATAAAAAGGAATTTATTCGATTTCATATTTCGTACATACTTTTTTAGAGTTATAAGGTTATTTTGGTTTATGTTCAGGAATTAATTAAAAATAATGTGTGGGGTCTTGGCGCTATTCCCCGCATGACTATAATGAGGTTACCACCATATGGAGAGTCTACCTATCCTCATCGGTAGCCTCATCGCAATTATGCAATTATTTTTTAATCCAAATGTTTAATCCTCGCAAGTGTCCATGTACATTAAAAGTTCTAAATGTTTTAACACTTAGAATTCCAGAAACAATTAGAAAATGAAAATCAAATTTAAGACTCCGAAACAAAATAACTCGCCAGCGCTAAGCGCGATGTAGCTTTTTTCTTAGTTTATCTCAATGCAAAGTTAACTGAAAATATGGATACCTAAATTTGTAGTGCTACAACTGCATGTAGCGCAATTTGAAATGCGCCGTGGTTAATGTCAAAATTTTTAGTCTGCGACCGCTTCTAGATGGTACAAAGCATCTTTCTATAGAATCTGTGTTGTTCACAATTATTTTATTTGCAAGCGTGACAGCAGCATAGAAGAAGGAATCACAAATAATTTTATATACATAAAAAAAGCAATTTTTCAATTTTGGACTATATCTGTTAATACTCCGATATAATGTAAGTAAGCTGTAAAATAAATCCAAAAAATTGGGGAAAAATTATGCCTCTAAACAATTGTAATTTCAGGGCGACTTCATCCAAGCCACGCTCGGAAATGACTCTTGAAGAGTTATCTAAAATAGAGGAGGAAGAGTTCAGCACTGGTCCGCTTTCTGTTTTAACCCAGTCGGTAAAAAATAACACACAAGTATTAATAAATTGCCGAAACAACAAAAAACTTTTGGGACGCGTGAAAGCTTTCGACCGGCATTGTAATATGGTGTTAGAAAACGTTAAAGAAATGTGGACGGAGGTACCTAGGACTGGTAAAGGAAAAAAGGTATTGTATGACTAAACTTCAAAGTTTCTGCTACAACAATAGAGATAAGTTTTTAAACATAACCTATATAAAATGTTTGATGTATTAATCATGTGAGCTAGCTGTTTTACTTACAATTTTTAGCGCACTCATTTATTTTTATTAATTTGTAGGGTGCATATTAACATGAAAGTAGTAGAGGTAATTTTCCTTCTAATTTTCCTTCCCATTTTGGTTTGCCAATATTTTTAATGGATAGAGAATATAAATTCATTAGAACCATGTATAGCGAATTTGGCTAACCTGTACAATCTATACAATCGATTTGAGAGTTGGAATTTTTGTTTAGTAGTCCTTATTTTTGTTAGTCTACTCTTAAATTTCAACTTGTTTTGAGATATTAATTTTTAAAATTTTAATTAAAATATGTGAAAATAATGTATATTGGATGCATAAGCGAATTTCAATGCAAAAAAAAAATTATTTTATAGAGAACCGTAATTGATAAGACCCATGTAAAGATTTTGTATGAAATTAAATGATTTTGTACCAAATTAGGATGCAAAAATCAAAGAATAGGTCCATCACTTTGAGGTTAGATACTTTTTTATTTTTACACAAAAATCTTGTGTTTTAAAAATCTGTATATGCATTAAATCTATTACAAAGATCATCTAATTGGTAATATTTCCTGTACGTAATATTTATAAATGTCACGATTGGGTGTCAAAAATGGTGGCGGAAATAACAAACTTTGTATTTTTTTCTATCGAAAACCAAGCATTGCCTAGAAATTTCGCAATACATGGGTTTTGAGAATTATGGTTCTCTATCGATTAATTTTTTTTTCATTGAAATTTGCTTATGCATCCAATATACATTCTCTCTCAGTCCTAACCTTAAAATTTTCAAAAATTCATTTAAAAAAAACTATGAGGATTCGCAACCTGGGGGGGTTGCGAGTCAAGGGGGAGGGTACCTTTTTTTCTGAACATCTTTGAACCAGAAAGTGTAAATTTTGAAAAAATCTTAACCTAAGATTTTTACTTGCAAATAATTTTAATCAATAGATAATGTTGATTTATAGGACACATGTAATCCAAAATTTGATGGAAATGATCAGTTTTTTATAATAAATATATAAATTTTGTATTTGTTTTTGAAAAAAATATATAAATTTTGTATAGAATGTGGACATTGACGAAGACCTCGCCGCGTTATATTTACTTTTTTAATTTATTCAGAAATGAAAATGATCAAGTACATGTAAAGTGAAACACATTGAATTTGCCATTGCTTTTTGATAAGTCGCTGATACATATTTGAATATATTTTTTTAATAAATACAGTACAACCTTTTTGCATAATGCTCCACAAACACAAATTTTTAACTATACATATATTAAAAATTAAAACTTACTCTTTACATTTCCGGTCAAATATTGTCAGTCGAATACAAAATGAAATAAAATAGTCATTAAACCTCTAAAACATGTATGGTGATCAAAAACAAACTGGTTGTCATTTCATCAAGTGTCACAATATTCACGTTAGTAATATATGCAAAATGGCATGATAGTGTAATAATTTTAGTTATGAATTTAATATATATATATTGTATATTGTGTAAAATATTAATTAAAGAATTAAAGCATAGAATTGCATATTGTGTAAAATATTAGCTTTGTGTTTTCCTCTTCTATATAAATTTTACCTGAGCCAAATTTGGTAATAAGTAGTAAATTTAGTATTAAAAATAATTCAAATAATTTAATTTTTTACAGGGTAAGGCAGTAAATAAAGACAAATTCATCTCTAAAATGTTTCTCCGTGGTGATTCAGTCATTCTAGTATTAAGAAATCCCCTGGCGACAGCTGCAGGAAAATAGTTAATTTTTCATTAAAAAAAAGTGTCTTTTCCACAAACATTTGTAACTATATAAGATAAAGAAATAGGAAATAAGTTTGTCTGTACTTCATAAAATAAATCTTTAAAACCCTGGTCATTTTAGTCTTATTGAATTTTTTTTCTTAATTATGGCAACCTGCCGATGACTTCAACAATTCCTGCCAGTGTCATGTGATACAAACTCTTAAGTTAACAGTGAGATAAGGTCAGAAACTGATTAACACAGTTCTTGTGGCAATATAGTGAGACCTGAAACAAACATAAACACAAAATATGAATTTTAGTAGGTGTTAGTAATATAAGAATAAATATAATATGTACAATACAATTAGTGACAACTTAATCCTGTTAGTAGATATAAATTTAATAAAGGCATAAATAATGAGGGGATTGTGAAATTAAGAAAGTAGGTGTCTTAAGTTAACTGGTTTTTGAATTTTGAAATAACCCTGTCCAAAGCATGAGTTTTATTTAATCGGCAATTAAGAAAAATGTGATCTAGTGAGCCATCATCCAGGCCACATATACAAAGGGAACTATCACATACCCTAATTTTATGGAGAAAGACGGGACTAACAGTCACCAATATGGGTTATATGAATGACTGATGTGACGTATTTAGGGATCTTTTTAAATTTGTAAAACCATGGTTTATAGGTAACGGAAGGTATAACCTTCCGTTACCTATAAACCAAATGTGCTGCCTTTTGACTTACTGGACTCCGACCACCAAGACCTCAGAAGATCAGATTTGGTCTTGTGGATTAAATCATAAATTTGGATTGAGTAATATTTTTTATCTGCTAAACTACTGTTAATTGCGTTTTTTGCTGCTATATCAACAATCTCATTGCCTCTTATATTCATATGACTCAGGATCCAAACTAAAATTATTTCTGTTTTTATTACAACATTCCTATAAGATAGATTTTATTTTTAAAGTAATTGGGCTACGGAGTTTGTCTTTAAAAGGGTTTTTAATAATAGCCAATAGGGGCACTTTGAATCTGAGAAAATAACTGATTTTATTATGGTAGGGTGGGATGAAATAAATATGCATGCCTCAAGTATAGCTATGCATTCTCCTGTAAAAACAGAAGTCTCTGGTGGGCACACAAACTGAAGAAAGATTTGAGAGTTGGGGATATAGATGGCAATACCAGTTTTACGTTCTGAAATTTTAGAAGCATCAGTGTAAAATCTATGGTGGTCAGGCCACTGAGAATTAACAAATGATAAAAACTGTACATTGGCATGTATGGTTCCTTTATTCAGATTGATAATGGGGATAAGTTTAGGAGTAAAATTTAAAATGTCATATAAAAATGCATAAATCTTATTGCATTATAATATGTTAGAAATTTATGAAAAGTTCAACATGACATCTTTATGAGAGTTGCATCAATGAAAAAAAAACATTGTTTTAATTCTTTAGCCATGACGTATATCTCGTACAAATGTTATAATGTAGCTAAAAATAAACAATGAACACCAAATATACTAAAAATGAAGCATTATAATTTTAAGTTATTAAAAAACAGGGGCATGTTACTTAAAATTTAAAAGTGATATTAGATGAGAGGCGTGTGGTGTAAATTACTCATACTAACGTCGGTCAAAGGGTAAATTTGTTTAATTTCCATTAAAGGATAAGTACATAAATTAAGTGACAAAGTATATTATGCTAAAATTCATTGAGAAGAATACAAGACAATTCTAAGTACTACGTGTATTCGAAACTGGTCGTAAATTCTTATATATGCTGTATTCATTCTGTGTCCTCAGGGGCGGCTGGTAAATTATGGAACTAGTGGTGCAATTTGCTACCTGCTGAAATAAAATGTAATTAGTAGGCTTAATATTCCTACTTCTGTATGAATCGGTCATCTACTAAAATAAATGCTAGTAACACAAAATTTCGTCCCCAAAATATAGTCACTTTCTGAAATGTTTTACTTATTTAATTTATTATTTTTATTTATCATTGTTTTTAATAAAGTCAACGTCAAATTTAATACTTAATTCCACAGTTATTTATAGGTATGAAACATCATTTCAGAATCTAAATGAAGAAAAAGTAAAATAAGTTTCTTATAAGAAATTTATTTTACTTTTGCAACTTTTAGATTATTTCGTTTTATTGTTTAATACTAATAATAAAGTATATTAAACTCTTTATCTGATGAGTATTATTCCAGTGCGTGACTTGATAAATTTTAAACATTTTAGTTAGGGCCCGGTTTTATTTTTGCACCGGGGCCCTTGGTGACCTAGTTACGCCCCTGATGCCAGCCTGGTACATATGACACAGACTACACGGGAAGAATTCTAAATACATGTAGTATTATGTTTTCCTGGTGTTTTAGAATAAGTACAAAGTATAGATTTTGCCCAACCAAGTATAGAAGTTTGTTTACCTGGGATCTAGGCCAAGCATAGAACGTGCAAATGCTCAAAGTTTATGCTAGCCTAGTAGAGAATTTATAGAGCGACAAATATTTGTTTTCAATTCTTTGAACATAAACGGAGTGCTCATGGTTTATAGATTCCTTGGTACTTTAGAACAAATTCATAGTACTCCCATGAAGAATCGAGTGCCACATAGTGTGGCGGCTTACCAGCTCGGCCGTGGCACTGATTCAACCGGGGAAAGGCATTCCGTTGCTTGCCAGTGGCGGCGCTAAGACAAATGTAACGTCGGCGAAATTAGTTTTGCAAGTTTGTCAATTCGGATGTTTCTATATTTTTAAGTCCCGTAAAAAAAGTAAAAGTAACAGCCTATATTTAAATGTACCACTGCTGGGCAAAGGCCTCCTTTAGACAGAGGGTATAGGGCATAAGTCCACTACGCGGCCCAAGTGCGGATTGGTGGACTTCACATATCTCAGAAATATTATTTCTTAGATATGTAGGTTTCCTCACGATGTTTTCCTTCACCGCAGAACACGTGGTAATTCAGCACTTAAATTGCAATTAGAAAATTAACAATTTCATTGGTGTCGGCACCGGGGATCGAATTCAGTTTCGCCTCAAGTAAACAGATTAGAAGGCGAGCGCCCGGACACTGAGCTACCACGGCTCTTCAAGTCGCGTAAAGTTTTTTTTAAAAATCGGTTCAGTAGTATGTTTTTGAAATCAACATAATAAAAACTGTATCCCAAAAGTATACATCTAAGGCGTTTGAAGTTGGGTTTTAAAAGTATATTTTTTTGAGTTAAATTATGTAGGTAGTTTATTATAATCAAACGACGACAAAAATTGTGTAAACAATCACTAGTTAAAATAACCATTTCCTTTTAATTTCAAAGCGGTTGACACCATCCCTTGTTGCCGCTTTAATTGATATAACTGATAACGCAGATTTTTTTCTGGTAGGCATTAATGAATTTTAACTTTCAAGCTTATTTGTTCTATTCAGAACTGTGAGCTAGTGTATAGGAATTAAAAAGCGGTAGTTCTGCACATGGAACTCAATTCCACATGACATTCGCTCTAGCTCATCGCTTACAACTTTTCGTTTGAGAGTAAAAGAACATTATTTGAATTATTAAAATAATAAAATATCATTGGTACACGTGTTATGTATTCATATATGTATTTATTTAGTAATATATTTATTTAATATTATATTGTATAATAATGCTTATTTCTTCTTCTTTGTTATATTTAGTACTTTTATATTATAGAGCGTAGATTTTAGTTTTAGAATACAAA
>JAOCPS010585996.1:0-11141 GCA_025505425.1 Graphium colonna | reverse complement strand
ATGCTACCACTGTTATACAAAATTGTAGATTTGAGCAAATGGAGGTGACCTGACCTTAATCCGTCGGGAGAGAGGCATAGCCTTTGTTTGGGACGCAACTTGCGTCGACACATTGACTGCCTCCCATCTAAGGGCAACTTCAGTGAGGGACGTGGCGGCATCAGAGGCAGCTGAAGCGAGCAAGTGTCGCAAATACGACTCTATCGGTGTGGACTACCAATTTGTGCCACTTGCTATGGAGACATTAGGTCCGTGGGGTCCAAGGAACGAAACATTTTTTAAAGAAATATTTCATAAAATTAATGTTGTGCCTGGCGACAAGACGGCTGGTTCTTTTCTCGCCCAAAGTTTAAGTATAACCATTCAGTGAGGAAATGCAGCCAGCGTTCTTGGCACCATGCCACCAGGAGTAGGGTTATTTAATTATTGTAGTTAGATTAGTTTTATTGCTATGTAAATATTTTTGTTGTAAATAATGGGCTTAAAAACATTGTATGATAAATATTTATTATCAACATTAATATCTATTATAGTGCGTTGAGACTTTTGAACAGTCATATACATTTCCAAATATCTATTTAAAGGCTTACCGGGTGATGATGCTGCCGAGGATCGCGACGTTGGCAATGCTCTTGATCAGAGTTTCCATTGGATGACGACGGCGTTGTGGCGTAGCACTGGTTGTCGAACATCACGTTGTCTGATGGTGGTGACAGGTCCCGTTCACCGCCACCCAGTTCTAGGTATAATCCACGGCCAGGGTAGCCGCTTGGCGCTGCGCCCACGCCCACTCCTCGACTGCGAGAGGAATAGAAATTTAGTAAAAACATCAATGCAAATACTTCCGGAACATTCATTTCCAAATGCGCTATTTACAGCTGTAAATAGCGCATTTCGAAATGAATATTCCTGCGGAGTGAAGTAGCAATAATGTTTTGCCGCTCCGATATAACGTAGCTTTTCGTGAAAGGGTTGTAGTTAACGCTAAGCAGTGCTACAATAGTGGATGTAGCGCATTATAAGATGATTACTCAGCTTTTTTAAATAAAATAAACTTGCGTATTATTTTTGGGTTTAATTTCGAACATTTTGAACCATTTTCAATATTCGTTGTTTATTAAAAATTGATCGGCGAGCAGACATTTCAACTGATTCACACTATTTTTTTTGTGGAATAACTATCACACACGGTGTCCCAGGATTATCCGATAGATCACATAGTAATGTAAAACATAGATTTAGAAAATAAAGAGGCCCGTAATGGGATACGATAGATAAAGATACGCATGCATCATAAGCAAAGCAAAACTTTATTTTACGCTTCATGTGTAAGGCTGTGGTTTTTCCCTAGTTGAGCGTGATAATTTCAGCATAAATGTTATGCTCTACAACCTAACGTAATTCATGGTCACGGAACAGACAAGCATGAAAGTAGCTTTAATAGTCGTGATGTAATCATTCTTTGTTTTTAATCTATTTTATATAACACCTTTTTACAGCTTTGCTGCAATTTTAAGGCAGTGGTCGCCTGGGGAAGTAAAACCGCCCTTTATAAAGTTGGCATAAAATAAAGTATGCATGACCTTAGGGAATTCCAGATAGTCATGTCTACCTTTCTATTTTTCCACTCTTTTTCCCGTACATCCTTAATCCCGACCCATCCTTTCTAATAATTTATTCCCTATCCTATTCTATCCAATTTCCCAGGTTGACAACGCACTCGTAACTCCCCAGAGTTCCGTGTGTCTATGGGTGAAGGGATCGCTTAACATCAGGTGAACCGTCTGCTCGTTTGTCTTCATACCCATAAAAAATGTGTGTATAAAACTTCAGTTAGTTCTAAAGATACAATATAGACTAAGAAATCCTATTTTTGGAACCGTGGTAACTCAGTGTTTTTTTTTAATTGAAAGGAAGACAAACGAGCAAACGTTTCACCTGGTGGTAAGCGAATTCGTCGCCCAAAGACAAACGCAACACCCGGAGAGTTGCGAGCGTGTTGTCAAGCTGGGATATTGGGTAGGATAGGTTTATTGGATAGGATTGGATCGGGATTAAGGATTAGGAGTGAATAGGAAAAGAAAAGGGTAGACATGGCCATCCGGCATCCCCAAAAGTCACGCATACTTTATTTTATGCAGACTTTATAAAGGGCGGTGGTACTTCCTCGGTCAAGCGTGGCCGTAAAAGTGTAGCAAAAGCTGTGAAAGGATGTTATGCTCTACAGCCAGAAAAAATTGTGATGATTTTAGTGTCAGTTTAGTGTAGCTCTTTATGAGACCTGTTGTGTGGTCATCATTGTAGGACTAGGGATCTTAAATATTACTTATGTCATTTCAAATCTTGCGTATGTATATGATATTCGTAATTTTTTTCTTTGTGGTCATTGTTGATACACTAAATATTACTAATTAACTATTACTTGTATATTTTTTTATCGTTTGGACATAGTTAATTAAAAAACTATTTTCATCTTAATTTAGTATTTAACTCAAACTTAATTCTCGTGCAAACGAGGCCAATATACTTAGTGTCGGTTAAGGTAACGGTAACAGTATCGCGAACTTTTTATTAAGTGAAAAAAAATTTAATAGGCAGACATAAAAACCTTTTTCAAAACAAAAAAAAAGTAACTTATTTGTAGCCAGTGCATAAAAAGTTTCCCAATCCTTAAACGACGTCAAAATATTAAAGTAATTGTCAATCAAAAATAAATGACTTATTCGTTTTTCTGTTATATTTATAGGCGAAGTGATCAGCGACGAGCAAGCCCAACTGGCGCATAAATTCCTGCACTCTGGCGACAGGCGCTACATCGAGAAGCCCATCAAGCCGGCACCACCTCCTATCATCACCAAGACCAAGGTAAATATAATTTATCAAACTGGTATAAGTATATGTTATAAATATCGTGCAAAAAACATAACTCACTTTAATGTATTATGAATTTAATTTAGACTAAGTTGTACAGGTAGACGCTTATAGAAGGACATTTTTCTATTTCTCAGAAACAGTGCCTTTTATCTGGATATTTTGCGTCCTTCGCCATCAATTTAATATTGAGAGATATAAACAAACGGACTTGTTTTTAGATTCGTTATAATATTATATATAGTCGAACTACAACAAAATGTTGTAGGTAATCAAGTTAAAAAAAAAAACTATGGATTGACTGCCAAAGTGCCATTAAAGCTCCAAAATTCTGTGCACATATAATATTTACAATAACATATAATTAAGTATAAATATAAAAATTTACTTCTCTGATGCGTATCAAATTTAAAAGTTGGACCTAAAAGCCGATCTACTCGGCTACGTTTTGTCAAAACATGGTCCTTCAAACCGGATAGGTTCATTATTTTTTTTATTAAACCTATATATTAACGTTTTACAATATTATTATCCCTAGGTGACGATCGATCCGCCCGCCAAGAGCCAGGCGCCCAGGCCTAAGTACTCCCCCCAGAGCTCCATAGAACCCGGCAAGAAGAAATACGGCGCCAAGTTGGACTCTGACTCCACTGGTTCCAGGTCAAGGAGTGCCACCAAGGAGTTAGTCTGTAAGTGTGGTTTTAATATTATATATTTTTAAGATCAAATGACCTGTCTTTAGCAATAACTTTGGTAGAATTTAATAATTTTTATTTCATTAAAAATTAACTGTTTATCCCTTAACTCGTTGAATGGTGACCGGTGATTAGCAAACAATAAATTTTCTATTGTGTCTGGTTTTTTGGGATTAAATGACTTAATGTGTCTATAAAAGCATCTTGTCAGACAGTTATTTCTTGTTAGCAATAATAGTTTTATATTTGAACTTACTTTTTGAAATTCTGTACTCGGTTCAAAACTCAATGAAAAGTGCAATCAAAATCAGAGAATGAGATTGATCTTTCTTGGAATTATATATTCAACCGACTGTTATAAATTAACTTAAACTAGAAAACTGAACACTTTTTCATTGAGATCTCACTATTACTGTAGCATTACTATCATATAATCAAACCTTTTTTATGACAAACTGTTTATACATTTTGCTATTTACTATGTTTTATCAATGATGTTAACCTAAATTTCTTTTCCCAGTGCCAGCTTCTGATTCATCGATGTGCGCGCCATCCTTCGCCCGTGCACTGCCCGATACCTTAAGCGCAAGAGACGCTGCACCTTTACTCCTGTCTTGCAGCGTACGCGGTGACCCTGACCCTAGGGTCGAGTGGTACAAGGATGGTCAGCCCCTGCACTCTTCAGAGGTTAGAGAATATTAGATTTTTTTAGCTAATCATTGCGGTTCCACCCGCGTAAACTTCCCCCGTTTTTGCAATATGTTTCATGACACTCCGCTCCTATTGATAATCCTATCCAACACTAAAACAATTTTTGGGTTCCACCCAGTACAACCTGAGATAAGAGCGTTCATTCAAACAAACAAGCTCTTCAACTCTATAATATTAATAAAGATTACTAACGAAACTCCATTAAGAAACAAATAGTATTTTTTTACTGATAAATATGAACCATTTTCATGAGTTATGTAGTGGGGGACAAGCTTGACATTACTCATATGTCTGGCCACGATTTTTTTTATAGAAAAAATCAGTACGTAATGTAATATCTGTACATATGATAAACAGCCGTGACTAAATGTTTTTGTTTCCGGAAAAATAGAGAGTAACTATTCAAAACACAAAACAGAACATTTTCCTCAGTCTTTATCTATGAGCATGCATGAAGCAACAAGTATTTAGGAAGTATATTAATAATTAAATATCGAAATTCCAGAAAAAATAAATAACAAAATAACTTCACATTAATTTTGTTATATAAGGCACCAAGTAAAAGAGAAGTTAAACATTGTGTCATATTAGAAGGTCAAGAAAATAATATAATAAGGATATTATTATTATTTTTATTAACCAACCGTTGGTGAAAACGCCGACAAGAGAATGGCTTTAACTTGACGATGAAAATATCAATAACGTCATGGGTATATCTTACATTGATCACATTTTAAAACCATTCCAGGTCGTAAATCTGAAATACAAGAACGGCGTCGCGTCTCTGGCGATCAACGAAGTGTTCCCCGAAGACGAAGGAGTGTACTCCCTTAAAGCCATCAACAGCCAGGGAGAGGTCGAGACCAAGTGCAAAGTCACAGTCAAACGTAAGTACACTCAAAATAAACTTCATTGGTAGCTTTATAACTGGAATTTAAAAAAAAACAATGGAGTGATTTTTTTTTTTAATTAACCTCATTATGATTACTGTTGAAACATTTCCTTCTAGTTAATTACTTTTTGGTGTTAAAACTAGACCCGGATGAATATAAATTTTTTCCCTGTTCTGACAATCGAGCAGTTAAGACATGGGACTTCTTTTTCATTTGTAATATCATTTTTAATCAATTTCAGCTGCTGAGAGCGTGCCATCTGTCGGCCTGGGCAAAGGCGACAAGCCTCCCCGCATCGTCGATCATGCAGTCTCGCAGCACGTCAACGACGGAGACGCCGTCACGCTGTCCTGCAGGTAAGTGCAAGCGGTGACGTCACGCCTTGCAAGTCGTAGGAACGTGCGATATTGATCAAGTGCTAGGCTCGCAAAGTAACTCTTAATAAAACGTGTTTATTTAAATGTACATTATATGTAATTTTTGTCAATAGTATTAAGAAACTAATAGTTAGAGATTCTCAATTCGGGTGATTGGATCTCCGTCATTTATGAACCGATTTAAAAAATTCTCTAAAATGGTCCTATGAAATTTTCAGAAAAATTGTTTAAAATCGAAATAACAAAAATATTATATCACGAAAGGACACTTCTAAGGCGTTTGAATCAGTTTTCTATAATTTACTTTGAAAATAATTGTTGTAAAAATGTTTATTTATTGTAAATTGTGTGTAATACATCCTTAGTTATCACAGATTAAATAATAATAATATGTTGAAAGACAAATTGAAAGATAGATAGAAGAAGCAGAAACGATACTTTCATCACATCGAATTGATGCCAATATGCTACTTTCTTAATACCAATTCACTCCACACAAAGCTAATAAATATTAATAATAATTATATGACAATTACTTATAAAGTACACCAATATTCTGTTAACAGAATTGTCGGCGCGGAGAGATTCGACGTAGTATGGCTGCACAACTACAAGGAGATCAAGCCTTCAAAGGACTTCCAGTACTCTAGCGAGGCGAACATCCACAAGCTGCACATCGCCGAAATATTCCCTGAGGACGCCGGTATGATGTTATTTTAGTCCAATATGTAACAATTTATTAGTTTGAAGATTACAGTTATCCATTTGTCAAATGGAAACGTAAATGCAGTCTTGTGCCTTATCTCTCTCCGGTCGTATCGGATATCCGTCTTATCAGGTTACGAGAGTAAAAAAAGGATCTGAAGATTTTTCTCACAATGTTTTTCTTCAACGTCGGGCGCATAGTAAACAAGCCTTAAAAATTTCAATTTTAAAAATGAGACGTAACGTCAATGGCAGATGTGAAACATCGAAATTATTTTGTGCAGCGTCGTTATGTCTCACACAGTACAACGTATAGACTACGTATAGTGCATACATTCTATCATTTAGCGTGGCGTGGCGTCGCCACGGTCAGTATCGCCACGCCAACAAAGAGGTTTACCTTAGCCTATAGATATTTCACATCAAAAATTAACCATTAGGGGTGTAAACTCGTGCTCGCCTTGTGTAACTAGAGTTTAAGACGAGCGCTCAGACAACACGCTACCACGGCTCCAATCCACCTTTAAAACATGCATCGTTCCAGGCACATACACATGCGAGGCGTTCAACGACGCTGGTGAATCCTTCTCATCGTGCACGCTCGTGGTATCGGTCGCGGGAGAGACGCCAGCTGATCCTAAATACAAGGTGTTCCCTGCCTCCACGACGATCGCCACTTCCGAATCGGCCACGTTCACCGCTGAACTGGAGACGGTGAGATATATCTATTTATTGAAACTAGTACATTTAATTATACTGGTTGTAAAATAAATAGAAAATAAAATATACAGGATGACTGATAAATCACTTTAAATACTTTAAGACATTATATGTGGGGATCATAATGAAGAATAAAAATATTATTAAAGACGAATATTGATTTACCACTGACTAAGCATAATCTAAAGTTAAAAAAATTATTACGTAATTAATGCTCATCCGAGCAGATTCGTCGTGATCGGAGCGAGACAAAAGGCCTACGCCTTTTGCGTACCAGCTGATCACAGCCACCACACTTCATTCATTTATTGGAAAATTTAGGCTACAACTATGCTCCTAATTTTATTACATAAATATAACGAAAATTATTTATAGAAATTCAACGACCTTTGTTCGAAATATTAAGTGTTTTTTGGAGTTTTTAAAAAAAATTCCTTCTCATTTTAGCTCCGTATTTCTGGCATTATGTTGTATCTTTTTCAAATATAGAAAAGTAAACCGTGGTGTTTACCACTTAAATAAAATGTGTATCGTAGATACACGTCTTTTCATTTCATTTCATCAAGATTTCATTTCTAGTTACTCTACAATAAGACGAAATGAAACCTTGACAAATAGATATTAATTATCTATGATCAAAAAAACTATTTAATAAATAAAGCTAATGGTAAAAATTGTAGATAATAATTACTTTTTATTATCTACAGTTTTTACTATTAGCATTCTATTGATAGACGATTGTGTGTGAAAATGTTTAGCATTTTCAAACAAAAAAATAGTTCAACCAAATTTGTCTATTCCAATCTGGATTTAAAAAAAAAGTAACGAACTTTGTAACTTCAACAACATTTTTCTTTTAACAGCCACCGCTCCAGCTTCAATGGTTGAAGGACGGAAAGCCGATCGACGAGACCTCTTCTAGATACAACTTCACTATGGAAGGCAATTCATACCGCCTCGAAATCTCCAAGTGCAATTCCGAGGACAGCGGCCAATATCAAGCGCGTGCTGTGGGCCAAAAGGGAGACTCTCTAGCAGCCTTCTACCTAAACGTGGTCGAAAACTAAACTCCACCAAAACCACGAAAAAACCAAGGACTGACGATAATATATAAATAAAGTATTGTACCCAAGCAAACGCCTTGTGGTACACTAGACTCAAAATACCTAGATATGAATGATTCTCGAATATGATTACGGAATACGAATTTTTATACAGTTCGGAGTCTATTAGTGTAAAGGAGTTTTTTTTTTATAAATTATTTATTAATTTATTAAGTAAATGATAAGTGTTACACCCTATCGAATGCCTATGAGAAGTCGCTTGGAAGATCGAATCCTTGCTCTCTAGTCAACTGTTAACGTTATAAATGTTGATTTTTTTATAATTTATCGTCGACATTATCCGTTGTTATTCTATATATCTATTTATTCACTTAACAGAATTGTATCGCAGCTTCTCTTTGGAATTATTGAGCTTGAACTAAATCAATGTTGCCTTAGATTGGGGTCCGGTGAGTTTGGTCGTCCCTGATACACTCTGTACGCCACCACAGGGTGTCTCGCGTACGAATCTTGCGCTCGCCGACCAAAATCCGTAATATTATTTTTATAACTGTATTATTTAATTGTACATAATTTATATCGTGCGACAGCGTAATTTATAAATAAATATGTATACCTGAAAAATATTAATGTTGTTTCATTTTAACACAAAGTGAACTTTTATTATAAAGTAAGCGGCATTTTCATTAGATTTCATAAACCTAATTTATCTTTGAAATTGTTTAGTAACGAAAAAATTACATTTAATTTAAGAAAACATGTATATTTAGCCAAAAGCATGTTTCAAGTTCAGACATTGTTTACATACGATTTGTGTATATATGTAGATTTTTCATATTTGAAGTGAATAAAGGAAAAAATCGAAGGGCATATAGCGTTATAGTTAAAGATACGGACACCCAATGACTTGGTCTATGGTTCGAATCCTGCAATTCGACTATTGTCGTAAACAATATCCTTAGCACAAGTCTAGAGCTTACAATGGTTAATAAATAAAATCTCAAATTATCTGATAGTATAATATTATTAAATAAAGTATCGGCCTAGTGAAAATAGCGATACAGCGCTCTTAAACTCTATGACTACTGCTATCTCGTCTCTTTTCTCTCAGATATAGAGATCGATCAATCGAATTCGTCGCGAAATTGACTAGGCCTAGATATACATTCAGGCCGCTCGTGCCAAAAGTAGCCAAAGCACAGGCATGTCATGGATGAATAATAAGCATACCTCATCCCCTGTTAGTCAATTAGTTCCATTTAGCTTATAACTGTCCGCGAATGTAAATCGATTGCGATATACTTTTGGAAACACTGACTTATTTAGTATTTACCACAGATATCCTCAGATTTACATATCCTTGATTTCTATATCTATACTAATATCGTAAAGCTGAAGAATTGGTTTGTATAGTTAAACACGATAATCTTAGAAAGCACTCTGTTTTTTTTTGTGTTGGGTAGCCTATAGAATATAACGCTATGACCAAGAGAAGCGGAGAATCTATGAAAAATGTTGTAAAAACGAGTAATATTTATGCGGGTAAAACCGCAGGGACTAGCTTGTATATTATATTCTCATTCCTGCCTACAGGAAATTTAACGCCTTGCTTAACATATTCTGGAATACGGAATAAGTTTTTGTCACTATCTCATTGGCGTTGTCTTACTCTGTTTCTCACGATATACGACTAAATTTGGCAAAAAGGCTAAATTCACAAGCTGTAATCAACGTGTATACAACCCACAGTCTTATGCCAGTACTCTATCGAAACACATCAAACCGCTCCTGATACTATTACCAGCACAAGATGTCAGGGCAATCATATTCTGTGTACAAATGGTTCCTTCGAAATAGAATGTTAAGCATCTCGAAAATAAATTTGACAATAATAACTCGTTAAGTTCCTATACCAAACAATTAACATCTTATACGTCAATGCTCTAACGGCACATGCTTTTCCATCATCACAAAGCTTGCACGATACTTATGTGGACCCACGCTACAACTTCTGTCACATTCACAGCTTGTATCAGCCTAAAAACACTGCAGGTTACTCACAACAACTACGTCCGCAGCGAATGTGTGTGTAGTAATAACAACCTTACGACGCTACAATTCTTAAAACATCTCTTGAACGTTTTTTAACTTTTACACTCTTTGAATCTATAACATCTATAAACTTGACCAAAACGCATTTATTAGGAAACTTCATTTGCGCTGCCACCTTGCCTGTTCAGGATTAGGAGGATAGTCACTAGATCTCTCTGACTTAACCCATCTAATGTTATTACTGTTATTGTTTCTGTGACTCGAAAAACCACATGGCATAGACAGTCGATGGCTATCACAATAGCGGAGAGCTTAAGAACAACATTACCATTTTGTTACACGCATGTCAACATGCGAACCGCTATAATATTTAAGTCGCGGGATCTAAGTTGTTCTTACGTACGTATATACGGTTTTGTGTTATGATGGAGCTCTACACAGTACATTAATGTTAAGAGTGCGAACTTTGTAATATAAAGAGAAATTTTTGTAGTTAGAGAAATTTTTGTAGTTAATTAAAATAACTATTATTAATTCCGAGTTTCTGGCTCTTATTTTGTTCGTGACACATTAACATGAAGTTCAATTAATAAATACGGTTACGTTCAATCGATTAGGAGTGAATAATATTAACAAATCGGCTCCCCTGCGGAGTATTGAACCCACATAAATCAAGTTCACGAAACAAGTTTTGACTAATATCGAAGTGATTACCAAAATTCATAGGAGGAGGTCATAGGAATATCATTAAGTATTTCTAATTATTTTATGACACCGTTATTGTATGTGGGTATAGCTAGAGAATTGTGTAAGTGTGAAAGTGATTTAAAATGGTCATTACAACCTTCTCGTATATTCCTATACAATTTTTTTGAATATAGTAAAAAAGTGTTTATGAAATGCGAATTGGCAAATTTGGTCTGTCAGGTCAAAATTTGTAAGTAATCTCGATACGAGGGCGGCACTGAAAATTTCTAGATTCAAGGATATGACACAACATTACTATTTAAAAATGTATTTATTGCTTTTCGAAGTATTCTCCGCGAAATTTGA
>JAOCPS010585885.1:0-11143 GCA_025505425.1 Graphium colonna | reverse complement strand
GGTCCTAGGACCCCACGGACCTAACGTCTCCATAGCAAGTGGCACAAATAGGTAGTCCGCACTGATAGACTCATATTAATAAAATATGTTTATACTCCTCTAAATCTCTTGAATTCCCTAAGTATCTTCATCTCTAGATTTTTAAAACTGTTTTGTTACATGTACTAACTTACTGGCAGAGATGAACTCTTTCTCATCGTTTCATTCATTCAAGAATAAACTGATCGGACTTCTTTAACTAAAATATGTCACAAATGCGGTGAAAGGAAACATCGGAGACTCGCGAAGCGGCATTTTTGAGGAAAAATTCCAGCGACACGCGTGTTCTACATCAACATCGTATTTCTTACTACCAGTATTTTATATTGACCTAGTTACCATTAAATTCGATTTAAAGTTTAAAAAATAAACACTTTCAAAAACTGGATTATCCACCGCCTAAGGTAAACAAAAACTCAATTTTGCCGCTAAATTGCTCGCAAATGACAGTCTGCCACATTGGTATATAAGCAACCAGCAATGGCCTAACCAGCAATCTCATAAGCTGGAGACACTCCATTATTCGCTGGCAAATCTGTGACGTGGTGGTCCCTCCCCAATTTAAGGATCTTATAAGTATATCGCTAACTCTAAGTGTAAGTTCTACGCTAGTTTTTCGTGTAATGAAGTGGTACCTAGCCAAGCGGCATAATGAGTGTAGCAACAGCTGCACCTAAAACGTTATCTTACCCTACCCACCATCATATAGCCACCGTCGTCTATCCGTCCGATCTAAGAATCTACAGCCGCGAGTGGTCCAGAAAATTTCTCCAAATAGGTCTTCTTAAGCTTTCTGATTTTGCAGTCTCATTTGCTATCCAGCCATCTTAATTATGGCCAACTCCAGGATCTGCAACTATCTGGCTCACTCTCCAATAAATTCTTCGGAACACAGGATCATCCATCGCATATTGGATCCGTTTTAACTTTTAAGAGAGAGACGCAAAGATATCTTTTTTTCGTTATAGTTCTAAGTATCCCATTCCTTTTAGCCAATAAGATAATCTCTTCTGAACTGGAAAGACACTCTCAACTCTCCAAATGCAGTCTGAATTTTCGAAGATTCTAGTCTAGGTTATTTATTACTACATTGACCTATTTTAGAGCTAGAGCCGCGGTAGCTCAGTGTCCGAGCGCTCGCTTTTAATTATGTTTACTCGAGGCGAACCTGAGTTCGATCCCCAGTCGCCAATGAAATTGCTTATTTTCTAAATGCGATTCTAAGTGCTGATTTATCAAGTGCTCTGACGGTGAATGAAAACATCACAAGGAAACCTGCATATTCACCAACTCGCACTGGGCCGAGTTGTGAATTATCGCTCATACTCTCGTCCTGGAGGAGGCCTTAGCCTAGCAGTGGGATAATTACAAAAAATGGGCTGTTACTCTACTTTTTTTAACCTATTTTAGGATGTGGCTTCGATAATTTAGGAAGAGACTTTCTAGATATTACATTTGCTTCTAGGATATAGTAGATTCTTTATCGTTTCCTTTACTTTAAACTTAATGTTAATAGGTTATGATCTTTGGGTGAGTTACTGTCTGCACCTCATCTCTGACCGTATAATATAGATGGTGATAGATCATAACATCCGTACCCGGGGAAGTACCACCGGTCTTTATAAATTCTGCATAAAATACAGTATTCCTGTCTTTAGGGTTGTCGGATGGCCATTCCTACCCTTTTCGTTTCCCACTCTTTTCCCCTCGAATACTTAATCCTAGCCCCATCCTGTCCAATTAACCTGTTCTATCCAATTTCCAAAGTTGAAAACGCATTCGCGACTGTTCGGATATCGTGTGTGTCGTAGAACGCGACGGGATGGAATAACATCAAGTGATCCGTCTACTCGTCTTACTTTTGTCTTCCTTTCCATAAAAATAAACAAGCTACCATATGATCACGTTATAAAAAACTCTCCTCATCTATTTGCGTTGCTCATAATAGAATATCTAGTAAAAAATATCTATTTGTTCATTTGTGTACCAAATCTCACATTCGCATCTGCGAACTGGGAGAGGAAAAAAACCATAATCAACGCGAACAAACACCGAGAGCGCTTTCTACGGCCGCGCAATTTGAAAAAAGAACGCCTCTCACCGACCTTTCTCCCGCCAACTGGTGACTTTTTTGTTTCTTAAACATGGCGTCCAAACGCCAAAAATCCGCGGTCGTTGTGCCAGTTGCGCGAGTTCAATGGCGGTACCGTTCGCCGACCTACCTTCACACGCTTTTGGCTGACAGTTAGATTTTACGGCCAGCGACAGGCGGGATGATTGCCGGAAGATTGCCGATAACATGGCCATACGAATGGGGACGAGACGTGACGTGGTGCCTGGTCTACACGTGTTATCCGATACGTATAGATATCATTGGATCACGGTTCACTATTTTCTTAAATCTGTCTTTTCCGTGAATTATATTGCTTGTGTTGCAACATACTTTTACAGATGATAGACCATAACATCTCTTCACAGCTTTTGCTACATTTCCACGGCCGCGCTCATCCGGGGAAGTACCACCGCCCTTTATAATGTCTACACAAAATAAAATATGCATGACTTTTGGGCATGCCGGATGGCCAAGTCTACCCTTTTCTTTTCCCACTCCAAATCCTTAATCCATTTTACAATAAACCTAATCTATCCAACTTCCCAGATTGAACTTCCCCGGACGAGCATGGCCGTAGAAGAGCCACAATAGCTGTAAAAAGATGTTATGCTCTACCAACGTTATACTCTATCTGTAGATAAATTTCAAGTTACATTTCAGTAACTTGACGTCTATCTATAAGTGAACCAGGATTCGGTGACCATAAAAGTATTTATTCACACATGCAGACTGATCAGGCATCATGCAAATCACAAAAATAATCATACATGCGAATTGAGAACCTTAGACTGATACTTCTCAAGTGTCATGTCAACAACTTGACATTTATCTATAAATTTTATGACCAGTTGGCCCAGTTGCTTAAGCAATTTGCCGCGGCGTCGCAGGTCGTGGGTTCGATTCCCACTCACAGCAAATATTTTTTCGACCTACAAATAGTTGTTTTGGATCTGGGTGCTTGTGCATGTGTGATTTATATTTGCTAAACATCCTTGTAATATAAGACACATCTTAAAATAAGTACAATGCTTTCTTTAAGCAAAGAAACAATCTTATCTATAAAGTCCTTCTGACGAAAATCCGATCATAGCCGCCAATGTACTAAGAAATGAGTCAACTGCTTTGGAGATATTATAGTGCACAAGTGCACGCGCAGACACAGGGCATTTTCTGTTGCTTTACTCTCAAAGCCTGATGGAACAGATATAGAACAGACAGGAAAGAGATCGGGTGCAGGACCGACGTTTTACATGCTCATCCGACGCATAGATCAGTATTGCCCCAATCCAACCAAGACACAACAACACAATTTTATTGTCACCCCACAAGATTCGAACCACGACCTCTAGTTTACAAAGCAAGAGCCCGTACTAGAGTACAGAGGTGTTTGACGAAATATAGTAAGCGCATAGACTTGTCTATCAGGTATCAATTCTATTTAAATTATAAACTCAAGAGAAGCCTACCATCAGTTAAACCAAAAAAAAAATGTTCGGTTCTTAATTAGTTTCATAATGATATTAATGAGGCATATTTGCAATGTATCAAATACCGATTCAATATTACGACACTGTTACCTGTTTAATTATTTTACCGCAAAGCAATAAAGAAATAAATCTAGACACCATTAATATATGATGAAGAGCTAAATATATTGAAATAATAAAGTTGATTATAATTTGTTTTTCCGGGACGATTCTCACCGATAACAGTCATCGACAATCGTGATCTCGGCCAGTGCCGGATCGCGATCATCCGTAGTGACAATCCCCCATTGGTAAACCACGCATGTCCTCATGCGTGACTCTACTAGCGCAGAGTCGTCAGCTCGTGGAAACTTAGACTTTCCACGGGTTCGATTTGCCATGATGAAGCTCTACACAGGGAAAACTTTAGAGCGCAACATCGCGTCATATATAAGACATAAGAAATTTTTTATTTCTTTGCATCGATGATTTGGAACCGTGAGGTTTTATCAAATTTATATTTTGTCGTTTTCTAAACGTAAGATATTCACACAGTTGTTTAAAACTAATTGTCAAAAGACAATGCCCATTTTTATACGGCATACCGTACCGAGTAGCATCAAGTTTTTTTTAGAGACTATTTTTATTATATTAACTTCCATAGAAGTTCTTATCGTATAAAAATCTGGGTTCTGGAGATATTTGTTAAAATAGAAAAATGTATTCAAAGAAAATAGTTTCTATGGCAGATCGTATAAACGTCATGTTTCATAGAAAATGGTTTCTATTGTAAATAATGCGTTCTACTCTCTATGGGCGATCGTGAAAACGTCATGTATGTATGTCTAGCAAATTTCATACTTTTATAATTTAAATTAAATTCCCAGCTCAAATATTGGATCCATGGAGCGTAATGTCGTAAAAAGCATGGAAATAATTACTATATAATTTTCATCTTCATTTATGAGGCTTTTTGGTACCGCTTTTGGGCATAGTCTTTTAACTGTCAAATAAGAGACAAATCCATTCACCTACATGCGTACGTTCATTCATTCTTTAATTCATTCGCAAGAATGAACTCATCAATCTATCGTACACCAATAAAACCAAGTAATAAACTATTTCATACATTTAAACACGTAGTCTGTGTGCATTAATTATTTTACGACTAATTACAAATGTGATGTGTGAATGACGCACACATACATACGTAGTTTTACGACTAGGAGGATTTTACAAAGTATTTTACAGATACATCGTCTCCGTCATTCTCAATTTAATTGACCAAAGAGGATAATACAATCTATACTTAATATTATATTAAGATATAATTAACATTAATATATAATTAATATGTGTGCTGTTTCTGTTACTAGATGAAGGAAAATTACGAGGCAACAAAGGTTATTCACTCTTTAAAATTAGGAGCCAAATGGCTTACCTGGTGGTAAGCGATCACCGCCTCCAATGGACACCCGCAACACCAGAAGACTTACAAAGCATTGCCGGCTTTTAAGTTAAGAATAAGCTCTTTTCTTAAAGGTCCGTCATATCGGAAATACCGCTGACGAGTTCATTCTACAGAGGCATCGTACTTGGGAGATGGTAGCGAATTAGTTAATTTTCTTTAAAAAAAAGCTGTGGGATCACGGGTGGGAGGCTTTGCCCAGCAATGAGGTACTTTGAGAATACGCTGATATTTTACTTCTTTCTAATAATGCCATTCTTGATGTCCTATTGAATATTTGCTGCAGACAATCTTTAAGAAATCAGTCATCATCAAGGAAAATATTTTAGATCAGAAGTGTATGCATAAATACAAATCACACTGTCTTTTTTGACACTCACAGCCTGGATAACGAACGGAGAAAGTTTAGGAGTACGATGTTCACATCCTTAATCCAGCTGACATATCATCTTAATTTTTAAGTAATTTGAGGTGATAGAGTATACCATCTTTTCTTAGCTTTTACCACACTTCTACGGCCGTGCTCGCCTGGATAATTACTACCTTTTACAAAGTCGACCCTAAATAGAGTAAACATAACTTTTGGGATTGCAAATACCGTTTTCTTTTCCCTCTTTTCTTTCTATATCCTTAATCTCGATCTCATACTATTCTATCCAATATCCTCTGGATGATATGGGCAACAGGATCGCTCACGATCAGGTGAGCTATCAGCTCGTTTATTTTTCTTTACTTAAAAAATCAGTAAAAGTAATAAGCACATAACACATTAACACCACTTGGAAATAACGACACCGTGGGGTTCGAACCCCCAGTTCATACAGCAAGAGACACCAATCAACAAGCAGAAAAAATAATTTATAAATATAGTCGTCGTCCAGTTTTGAAGTCGATTATAAAAGTATATGTCCGCCACTTCTTTTTAACCGACTCCAAAAAAGGAGGAAAGTTCTCAATTCGAATGTTTTTCTGTTTGTTTATGTACGTTCGCGCATATCTCCACCATTTATTAACCGATTTTAAAAATTCTTTTTTCATCTTGTAGGAAAAAAAATTGGTTCAATAGTCTTAATAAAATAGTTTAGTTAAAATAACAAAATTTATTATATGTATTTATGCGCGTTTCTCCGTCATTTGTGAACCAAATTCTAAAATTATTTTTTGATATATAAAAATGTTTTTTGATATTTGGTGTTTATTTTGTAAATAAAAATAACGAAATTAAGGAATGAAAACTTATGAACTGATTTGAAAAAAATATTTTATCTAATAGAGTACACTTCCACGATGGTCCTACATATTTTATAAAAATTGCATTAGTAGTTTGTTTTTAAAATAAAAAATAACGGAGAAGTTATGTTTCGAAAGTACATTTTTGAGGCGTTTCAAGTCGGTTTTTGTTATTTGCTGTCAAAATGAACTTGTGTTAGGAACGGAATTTGTGACTCTTGTCGCACCATAATATTTAAAAAAGAATATAATTCGATTCTTATACCGCCTAATGTAATACTATCACCAACACGTGTCAAGAAGACAGTTATGTAACCTAAATACAACCTTCTTGGATTACACGGACCCACCACTGAAGGTTGACCTTTCATTTATTAACCACCCGTCAGATGTGCTCGAACATTTTGAGTTCTACAGACATGGTCGGTTCGCATACATACGAATGCACGCGGATGTACTCGCTTTATAATTATTTTATTAGGTAACTTACTTTCATTTCTAATGTTATGAGGAATAATAATATTCTCTATTCATTAGTACATATGTTACAAAGATAGGTCTCTAGCTCCCACACTAGGATAACTTGTGTTCTAGGAAATTAGGCTCATTCCCACACAGAAAGTTTAGTGTAACTACAAAAATTTAATGTGTTTTTGTGTAATGTGCATGTGTCTGTATTCATCCTGCATCATGAGCTAGGACTTTGCACATTTATTTCTTTTGATTTCCTAATAGTCAATGCAAATTTATTTTCGAAATTCTGTATCAAAAATATGATTTAATAAAATTTAATTGATGTTAATACAGTGCCATAGTTCGGTGTGCATGTCTGTCGTTTTCCTGCTCTGTTTTAAAAGTTATATAATATTATTTTATTTTGATACTAGAAAAGTATTTATTAATTATTTTTTTCATTACTTCACACTAAGTTGGAAATATGCAACCATTCCCGCTACAGAGTGTTCTAAAATAATTTTCACGAAAAACAGCGCAATTGTTGTAAATAAAAAAATGTATGATTGATTTTATGAAAATTATATTTACTATCTTCTTTTAAATGAAAAAAGAATTTTGAAAATTGGTTCGTAACTTACGGGGAAACCGGAAAACATATTATAAAGAAAGCTTACAATCGAATTGAGAACCTCCTTCTATTTGAAGTCGGTAAAATAATTAATAATTTTTGCTATTTAAATCAATTCGACTTCTATCATGTGATGTTGAAAAAAATAAAAATTAATCGAGGGTACATTTACATATGTTATGTACACACCATTACTGTGAAATATTATGAAATCGTTCAGAACTTTTTGCGTGAAATATTTACAAAAATACATTCAGCTACATATGTATAATATAACTCATAAAATATATACATTTGAGTTTAAAAGTACCATTTACGAAGAGCAAATTTTCACGTGCGTTTCAGACGGACAGACGACATAATTTTTAGTGTGTAGCCGTGTGATCTCGCCACATGATCGCTAACGGTATGTGCGTTGCGATGATATTAGCGAAGCCTTGTAACCCACTTTTGGTACCGTTACCGGGCGTCGAACCTGGACCTGGTTGTGGATAGACCGTTGGAGGCTTTATTTAGAACGTTACATGCAGTGATTATGCGGCTGGGTACGTTGTCACATAGGAGTCGCCCGTGTAATGTTATATGGTGCAATAGGATTGTTAAAATACTGGATGTATATACTGATTTTGGAAGGTACCTGCATGGTTGTGGACATCATTTGTTGACTGCCCACCCCAGGACGATCTAGTACCCACCCAGGATGGTCCACTGGCCACCCCAGGATGGTCAAGTACCCACCCGGATGGTCTATTACTAATCCAAGGTGGTCTATTGCCCACCCGGAATGAGCTACTTCCAACCCCACGATGGTCTGGTGCCCACCCCAGTATGGTATAGTGCCCACCCAGGATGGTCTACTGCCCACCCCAGGATAGTTTAGTGCCCGCCTAGGATGGCCAAGTGTTCACCCAAGGATGGTCTAGAGCCCACCCTGGAAAATAACCTTAGATATGCCCATAGTGATCATGGTTGTGAATAGACGGTTAGAGGCTTTTTAGACGTTACGTGCAATTATAACATAGCTAACCACTTTAACCATTTTAAGTGATAGAGCATAAAATCTTTACGAGTTTGCTGCAATTCTACGGTAACGCTCGCCCAGGGAGGTACCACCGTCCTTTATAAAGTCGGCATAAATTAATGCATATATAACTTTTGGGGTTACTGTATGACCATGTCTACCCTTTTTCTTTTCCCACTCTTTTCCCTTCCAAATCCTAAATCCCGACCCCTATACAATAAATCTATTATATCCATTTTTCCGAATTTACAATGCACTCGCGATTCTCCGGATATTGCGTGTGTCTATGTGCGACTGGATCGCTTACCATCAGGTGAACCATCTGCTTGTTTGTCTTCCTTTCTTTCTATAAAAAACGGGACTGTCATATATGAGTCGCTTGTGTAATATTATGTGCTGCGGAAGTCTCTGAAAATGCTGGGCTGGTATAGACACTGGTTTTGGATGTTCCAACAATGGTATATGCATGGTTGGAGACCTGGTTGTGAATAGACCGGTGGAGGCTTTTTAGAACGATGCCTATGTCCCTGGGCAGATTGTCTAATAGGAGCCTAAGGTGTGATATTATGTGAAGCCTAGCTAGCCTTATATACCAGCCTAGCATCACAGACAGTAGGTCTGTGATGCTAGTCTGGTATATGAGGATGCTGATTTTTGGATGTTGCGATAAAGCTCTTGATGCAATGAGAAAGGAAGAAGGTTGTCTTTTTCTTTTATGGGCCCTTTGTAGTTCCAGTACATCGTCGCCAACAAACATCAGTTTTGCATCAGATTTGCAGCTTTGACATAATCTTATGGTTGTACATTAAAGAGTTTAAAGAATTGGTCATAGATTATAGAGAATGGGAATCTATTTGGGAATACATAATAAAAGAGAGTGGAATTCGGCTTGCAACCGTACTAGGCTATGTTTGTGGAATGGTTTTAAAAACGAACAAAAATTGCTATTTGTTTTGACAAAGTTAAAAATACTTAAACAGAGTGTTTAAGTATTTTGTTAGAAAAATATAATTAATTTGTAATTAAATAAATATATGAAATAATAATATAATGATAATATTGATTTGCCACTAAACTAATTGATTTACGAGGACCTGCCGCACGTACAGCTGGTCAGGTGCTCCGCCGAGAATCAGCACTCAAATTATTTATTGAAAGATTGGGTTGGAAACTATGCCGCTAATTTTATTACATAAATGTGAAGCCACCGAGTGCCGAGTGCAAAAATGGAGGATGGTTCTAAATTCGAATGTTCATATTTTTTTATGTACGTTTTCGCATATCTTTGTCATTTAAGAACCGATTTTGAAAACTATTCTTTTATCTTATAGGGTAGAAATTGTCCCATAAAATTTTCATGAAAATCGGCTCAGTAGTTTTTCTTTGAATTAAAATAACAAAATAGAATTTTTGTATTTTTGAACGTATTATTTTCGTGAAAATTCATTTTTTATATGATACAGCATTCTTTGCAGATAGTCCTACGAAATTTTTAAAAAAATCAGTTCATTCATTTGTTTTTAAAATGAAAATAACGAAATTTAGGAACGTTTGCAGCATATCTCCGCTACTAAAGAGCTGATTTGAAAAAATATTTTTTATCTGGCGAAAGTGTACCCTACTTCCACAATGGCCTAATAAAATTTTTATAAAAATCGGATTAGTAGTTTGTTTTTGAGATCGAAAGAAGATATGTGTCGAAATTACACATTTAAGGCGTTTGAATCATCGAAATCTTAATCCATCTTATAGGAAAATCGGTTTTTGTCATTTTCTGTCAAAATAAATTTGTATTGTTAGTGATTCCACCAGTCACCCTATATAGAGCAACGAATTTGAATAACTGTCTTTTTAATATCTACTAAGTAATTATAATAACATTGCCCTATGTAACATATTGAAGTTTTGTTTTAAATTAAAAAAATGTTCTAGGTATATCAATTGGCGCATTCTAACAGTTGACCCACTGACCGCAATACGCGGGAAGGACGCGCCATTTGTTTATTATGCACTATGGCCGATATAACGGGACGAAATTTCCCGCCATATCCTGTTCGGCGCCGATTATGAGAATCAAACGGATTCAATAATGTTAAGCCTTTTTAAAGATAATAAAATGCACTCGGTAACTTGTTTATCCTTAAACAGATTATAAATGAGAAAGAGAGATTGTTTGTTTGCTAGAAATTCAGGTCAAAATTCAAATAGTCTTTTACAAAAGTACCTACATTGTTAAGGCTACTGACAACGCAAAAGATTATTTTCGCGGAAAAATATAAAAAACCTATTTCAATACGCCTTACGATTGTATTTTCTGTCATACCTTCTCCGCCATTTTGATTTAAAAACACGATTTTTCCAAAATAAATTATGGGACTATTCCGCCAAAGTTTTTAACATTAATAACGCCTAAGAATACGTAAAAATAGATACAATTGTATAATGTACCACCACCCTTAAAGTCGGCATAAAATAAAGTATGCATGACTTTCTGGGTAGCCGGATGGCCATTCCTACCTCTTCATTTCCCAATCTTTTTTCTTACTAATCCTAAATATTTTCCCGACCCGTCCTATCCACTAAATCTGTTTTCTCCAATTTCCTAGGTTCACAACGCACGCTCAACTTTCCGGGTGTTGTGCAACGGGATCACTTATCATCAGGTGAACCGTCTGCTCGTTTTTCATCATTTCCATAAAAAATAACCAGAGGTCGTGGGTTC
>JAOCPS010585774.1:0-11144 GCA_025505425.1 Graphium colonna | reverse complement strand
ATACAAAGTTACATTTACATACAAGCTACATAATAGGAGGGTAAAGAAAATTAAAGAACAACCACATACCGTTTTTTCCGCCTGTAATTTTTGAAATGAGGTGTTCGAAAAGAAACTAAACGAGCATCTCTAGCCGAGTGGAATAGCTAAAATAATTTCGTTAATTAACCGCACAAAAAGCGCTATTTAGCAACATATAGACTCACTAATGTTATCTAAAATAAATGCTGTGCTACAGCAGACTTGAAAAATTATGTCTAAAAACAACTTGTTGTATGGACCAAACGCTTGTGTTCTTAAAGTTTAGCCTAAATCGCCTACTTTTTTGATTTAGGGCTTGAAGCAATTTTATAACATTTATCGCATAGTTGAATCGAATTCTGTGTTACGCAATAACTAGGTTTGTTATTTTTTACTTGGAGTAGGGTTTGATCATCCGAACGATTAACCTTGTATAAAGATTGATATCAGAATAATAAATATATAAATGGCAAAGTTTGTATGAGTAAATGATTGGGAGAATGTTTGTTACTTTTAGCGCAAAATCTACAAAACTAATATGCAAACTAGATAACACTTTGTGGTAGTCTCGTAGCTTATAAGTTAAAATATGATATGTGGTATAACTTTTGAAGGTAACAGCACTTTACGGTAAGGTTTAAAACTTAAAACGAACAAAGTCATAGGTCTCTGCTTGTTATTAGTTACTGATACCGCAATATATATCTAGTTAATTATATAAGATAGCTAGTTATATTGGTCGTTTAATTCAGTACGACAAGGAACGCGCTGTTGGCTGATTATTGTAGCGAATTCCATCCCACCACGGGACCGGTGTGCATAAACTATGAAGAGCGCTCTCTTGAAAAATTCACATGTGACTTACTGCAGCCACCAGTAAACATGGAGCCGGATAAGTCCTCGGTTTTATTTGCACTGGCCTTTTTTAGCATTCACATCCCCACGGTTGAAACGGTTAACGTTACTCGGAAGTAATGGACGCAATTTGCGAATGCGCTATAAAATAATGTAGAAAGTAAGCTCTGTACGTGGGCAGGAGGTAAACGAATATTTATGTTGACAAATATAATAGTATAGTTGCTTAAAAAAAATGTTGTATAGTGAAATAAAAGGTTTTATGTTAAGCTTAAACAATTGCACAAATTAAAATAAATGTAAACTTTTAATCATAAACAATACATACATAAATAATACATGCTACGTGAAAAGAGATCTTGGAAGAACGGAAATAAAATGGAAAAATGACGAATTGAAAACTGCAGGAATTAATTGAAAGAAAGTAGCACAGTGCCAGATTAGATGGCGTAGTCTTAAGAAAGCCTACACCAATCTAGATGACACTGACTAACACGAAGAAAGAGAAAAATTTAGGTAATTCTTTTCAATAGCTAACAGTTAATATAAACTCTCGTCTTTTACAATAAAATATAGTATTTTTTTTATATTTACAATTAATGATAATTAAGGTAAATATTAATACATTTTAAAGAAAATATCTATTATCGGTTTTATAAGCAAGATGAAAATCAAATTACATTTTTGTTCACATTCAGCGTGGCTTATTTTGTTGATACAAAGACGTAGACAAATTACATATTAAGACCATAAAATAGTCTCTTTACCTTCCTGTATATATTGTTCTATCACTTCGCACAAATCAATACATCAGGAAATATATTCAAGAATAATTTAATAATATTCAAAATGCAATAATGTGACGATCTTGACTTAATCAAACCTAACCAAATTAATTGTAAAAATTTAATTTTACTAAATGGTATTTTTCGTTTATTTACCGTTTATACTGTTAATTATTAGTATCGTTTATCTAGTGAATAGATGTTTCCATGTGCTCACAGAGTACATTTTGTTTTAAATACATTTGTTTACCCTGAATATATTTTTAGATACGGAAAATATTAACGTGATTATTCTTTATTGCACAGTGCTATTAATTTCAATAGCAGTTGAGTCTGAATAATATTTTCATATATAATCGTGTTGGTAAATAAAACAACGTTAAACATTTAAGTGTATTTAATTATTGGTTTGCGCATAGTGTAATTTGTTATTGTTTATGGAGTTTAGTCATGAACATAAAGTTAAGATCGTGTCATGTTATGATCAAGATAAAGAATTCTACTTACCATTTCATCGGTGTAGTCTCCAATCACAGGGTTATTATTGATGTACCATCTGTAAACTTGGGCAGTTGGATTTGAATCCACCGAACAACGTATTCTCGCCTCGCTACCTTCAGGTATTCTATTGTTAACTGCACCTGACTTGATCGTCACATTGACTTTTGGCACGTATTTCACCTGCAAATGTTTAACTTTAAAGCATGCTTAACTAATATTGTTAAATTTGAACCAACTGCTAATCTGGCACTTAATGTGCTTCTTTATTTTATTAGCTTACATTTTTCTTTCATTCAACCTTATGATTAGGGTAACATTTGTAACATGGACTATATTTTAATATTCAAATCATATGATGAGAGGAAGTTTCCTACGAGGATTAAGATCGGTATGCATTGACCAACTAAGATAGATGTTTTTGGACAAGGTAGTCGAATTGACAAAGAACAGTCTTCGCTACCTGGTACTCTATTGCAATTCTATTACAATATATACCCTAGTTTTACAAATTGTGGATACTGGGCATATAATTCCTCCATTCATTTGAGATATCTTTTCAGATATATAACTGTGATTTCGTTTAGACTTGAGCATTATACCACCTATGCAATTGGTTGATCTCTAAACAGATTTGGCCGTCGTAATCAAAATTGGGCCAAAATAGCTGAATTTATTTGTATAACGTGATTTCTTTTACCAATAGTTTACCATATACACAACATATCATTTAGATTTATTTAGAAAACATGCGTATATTTCAACAATTATTTTATACAATGTAAAAGTTAATAATACTAAAACGTTAAAAGAATATTTGTCTGGCTCTATAGCAAAAATATATTTACTGCATATTCTGCCATGTCTTGAATGTCAATAAGAGAAATGAATTTTATTCAACCTACTAAAAACAAAATAGAATATGGATAGTACTCATTTTATTCTTCTACACAATCTCCATTCAGCTCTGTGAATTTACATTTCAAAGCTTAAAAAACGGTTTCAAAGATATTATTCAATATTTTTAAAACAGTATTTGCCGCAATGCCTTCTACGTTCTTTACAAAGGAGTAAATTACTTTATATTTTTTTTAAACAATCGCAATTGCTACTGAATTATATATGAATATTTAATATTTATGAATATCAAAATTAACAAGTTAATGTTATTCCAATTGAAAACTAAAAAATGTGATTATTTCATGCCACAAAATGTCCAATCCATATACGTATGTATCTGCACGACTTACTTATTATACTATATTGCAACAATATATTTACTTTTGTTTTCATTACATGGTTACTAACACTTTGTTAATAATTAATATTTCCAAAACAAAACCGTACTTAGGTTAGATGATTATTTTTTAATCACTATACATAGTCACACTCGTAATACGAAGTAGTACTTACACTTACCTCTATGTGTACTGTAGCCATCCTGTAGGCTCTGTCAGCTGTGTTCTGCGCTTGACAAGTTATTGTCTGATTGTGGTATCCCTTATTAGGCGACAACCGCAGCACAGATCTGATCAGAAACAGATACTCTGAATTAATCTGCTTATTTGGCTAAACTGTCGATGGCCTAGACCGCATAATACATATCGCTTAGCTGTCAAACTAGCTACAATACGTAACTAACAGATTAAAGTACTGCTGTTGTTATAGTATGCTTCGAGTTCAGTTTAGCCTTCTGGGTTGCTAAGATCTAATGCTATTTGTTCTGAGTAAAAACTGATTATAATATTCGCTGTTTAGTTGCTGCGATCTGAACTTATGTCACATTACAAAAATCATAGACAAATGTCATGATCTCGTCTCAATTAAACCTCGCAAAATACTTCTAACACAAACCACTTTAGAGTATTTGTTTACTTTTTACAATCATCACAGTTATTAATTTTTTATTTAGATTTAAACATGTGTCTATGATAACATTGTTATATTAGGTTGTTAATTAAAACATATTAGAGAAAGATCGTTTATTATATAAAATGAATATCTGATTAATGTAAAATGTATTATAAAAACACGTGAGGTTTTTCACTCGCTATGTGGAAGTAAAAGAAAAATGAAATCCACTGTCGTTAAAAGCGATGTATAATTCTTTAGAACCGGCAAACATTACTTGTATTACTGCGCTTTAGGCATGAAATGTAAACATAAACAATATCAATTATCAAATTATGAATATATTTTTGCGAAAGTTTTTATCAAATTTTGTAAAAAGCGGTGTTCCTTTTACAGGAAATTCAAAAACTGAAATGTATAGTGCCCTTTCAAGATCTGTGGATCATCTGATATCACTATTGCGATATAAATTATTTTTTCAGAATTCATTTAATAGATTTTGCATAAAATAGTACCAAAACATTATTTTATTTTAATTTTCTCATGTATAATATTGATAATACAATTCACTTCAAAAACTACAACCCACCTTGTTTTAAACCTTTGCCCGTCTTCTAACAATTCCACTTTGTTCTCAACGTTTTTCTTAATCACCATTTGGTTTCCGTCGACCCAAGTAATCTACAAAAACAAATAAGAAATTGAAGCATTGTACAAAAGCAAACTTTTTCATAAAACAGTATAGTAAAGATTAAAATAATGCGAAAGTAATTCATCTATAATAAGTCTTTGCTAGACAACAAATAGTAAATTTTATAAGAAACAGTTGACGAAATAAAAACCTCATAAATAAAGAGAAAAAAGTTTAAAACATTTATTAATCTCATAGCTAATAACAAAAATAGTCAAGGAAATTTTAAATAGAAGACACGAATTACAATATCCGTTGAATCATCAATCTAAAAATTCTAAGACCTTTCGTACACTTAATAGGACCTTACCTCAGCCGCCGGCTTTCCTCCCTCCGAAACGCACTCAATATCTACAGTTTGTCCTTCAGTGGCGTCGATGAACGCCCCTTGCACTATCCGAGGAGGATCCGGTGCTACGAGTACCGTGAGGTGCGCATATCGCGATCGGATAGCCGGCTCGCCTGAAACAATTCCCAGATTAATTGGCTAAAGGATTATGGAACGTCCTTGAGTATGTGGCTCTACTCGAACTGTTACTTAAAACGGACAATATTCTTTTATTGAAATCCTTCAAGAAAAGAGTGTGGTCCAATCTAGAAAACTGCCAACGATTAACCCCTCTGGTGATACTGGACCACAACGATCGCTTACCATCTGGTGTGGCGTTTGTTTTTTTGCCTTTCCCTATATAAAAGAGGACAATTGATTGTTCTAAATATTATTAACGTTTATACTTTTATACTTTATTAAAAAATATGCACATTTCTTGCTTTTGGTTTGTTCCCATTATGCTTCTCCTCATGGATCTTTAACAATATAGTGGTTTATTCCTTTCATGCTTCGTCAATACCCACGTTCCACATCCATTAGTAATAAAGGATAAAATAAAAAATAAACACATAAGAGCCAAAACAAAAGACATCTTTATCAGACATTTACAAACGACATTTACAAACATGTTGGTTTTTAATAAAATTATAACATAACAGAGTTTTTTATGAGATTGGATATTTAATTATTTTTCAATATACATAATGTTAATATTAAATATTCGTATTAACAAATAAAAAAAAATAGAAAAAATCATAGGGTGGAAATTTATGGAGATATTTGATAATACTCAGGTTTAACGTGAGGTGGTCAGCCTTCTCCGTGCTGACCGATAACTGTAAGTTAGAGTTGCATGACAAACTTTTGCGATCAGTTGCAATATAACACAAGACGATAATTGGTGTCATGCGTTAAATAACAATGCAGTGGTTACTTGTCCAATATTTTTTCACGCAACTTTAAATGTTTGGAACAACTATAGATTTTAGGAAATATCTGAAAATTTCTCTTTAATTTCAATCTGATTCTAATCAAATTACTTTTGTAAAAACTTATAATAAATTACATTTCAAGACATTATTTGTCATTAAATATGTTTATAAAACAAACTTAATTACATAAAACCTGTTGTAATAAAAAATCATAAACAAAAAATTATGCAAATGTTTATCTTTTAAATTATGACAGAACAAATAACAAACAATCATAATTTTATCTATTTAATTACTGTGAAGTTCAATTCATTCTTTTTTTAAACCGGAAAGTCAAAGGAAAAGGATATATTAACACCAACTTACCGTTGAGACCCGAGCTGACTTGGCACTGATATATGCCGTCGTCTTCTAGAGTCACGTCCCTTATATCTAGTGAGTAATCACCTGAAACAAAAGAAAACATTTAACTGATTAAAATAGACAAAGCTATATTATATAATATATATTATATTACGTAATTTTTTCCTTAGTAATAAACAGACTTTAGTGATACATTTTTCGTTACATTTGTTGTAGAAATTAATTTTACAATAACACAGCGTCCTGTCCAAGCCAGTAAACCAGCTCTTGAAGACTTAAGCTTATGTCATATTGCAGCTTTGTATTTTACTGTTAAAACTTATGGTTTTCCGTTTCGTTGAAGTAATATTGAGTCATTTCACAATAACAGAAAGAAAAGAAGTTCAGTTACACGTTTACAAGTAAGTAAAATTTGACGGAAACAGGTTTTTAATGTTGTTTTAGTTGAAACTTTAGATATTTTTTTTTAATTCTTACAATTCGAACTTCAATATCGGTGATTCTATGATTTATTTGACGAAAAATCTATCACGGAAATTTTTTATGTTTAAGTCATCTTGAGCACATTTATGTAGATATTAATCGATGCTTGACATCCTTGCAAAGACATAAAAAGTTCACCCACAGTGTTCGTTTTGTAATATTATTTTTATACACCAATTTTAACATTATAGATCCGCCGCATTCAAAACATTTTTCTTATTGTTTTTCTTTTACCTACTACCGCATTGTTCTATAGCATAGTATTCCAGTCTCGTACGGAGAATAAAAACTACCCTCTTTCCTTTAACAAATCAATATAATGGGTAATTTAGTGAATTTGTGAACTAATTCACGGTAGAATTCTGTCTTATGGCACACTGTGCAGTCTGGTCACGTTTTGCATCATCGCTAATAAATAATTCGTTCGCTCCTCGAATCCTTATTAATTCCTTACTACAGGTAACGGTAATATACGGAGCAATATAAAAAATATATCTTGTAATAATTTTATTTCGGACAGGAGGTAAAAAATTTCATAAAATCTATTTTTAGGGTTCCATAGTCTACTATGAACCCTTATAGTTTAGTGTGTCTATCTGTTCGGTCCAGGCTCGTACTCCACCGTTTCTGTACCGATTGTCACGAAATTTGTTTTCACCACAATAAAAGGATAAGTTATAGTCTTGATATATTAATATTTGAAATATTATTACAATAATTCTGAAATTCTACATACTTATGTACTGACAGTCGTCTTAACAATATAGAGTCAACCGCAAAATAAAATTTGTTGGCATTTATTTTGTCAAACGGTCGGATGGACCATCGGACGGCTACAGAACCCTTTCGTTTGCGTTCACGTCACGCTCTTGGCCGTTTTTTTTGGCTCTCGGCACCATAGCCATACAGAGTATATTATAAAATTATAAAATTAGAATTTGAAACTAGTAATTGGTGATTCCTTTAACAGTTCTTGTAAATTTGCATCTCACATTCCTCAAATATTCAGACATATCAAGAATAAAATAATCGTAATCTTCGTAAACTAAAAAATCTCTTACATATTAAGTCCTGATTATGTTAGCCACATCTCTAGGATAATTTAAGACTATCTTGATATACGGTTGTAAACAAAACCGCAAATAAACCCTGCCAACACAACACCGCGTACAAGATACAGCCGCGTTCCATTGCTGTTCTCACAGCTCTCGGTTCACAAAGAGACCACTGTCAGAACTAAGTTACGGTTCTCTCGCCGGGTATTCATTCTATCCGGATGCACAGTAATTTATTCGCAGCCAACGTAGAAACGCACGGCTTTACCGCTCTAAGTTTTTAACTTTATGAAAAAGAAATTTCATTTACAATAAAAATGCAGTGTTCTCTGCACTACTTATTTAGTATTTGTATCAAGGCTTGAAGAACAAGCAGCAATTTGTCATTTTATTTAAGCTGTATCTAACCTTAAAAATAATAGTTAAAGAGAAATGTCTTTATGATTTATATCCCTTGTTTAACATAATATAATTGGCCACTCACATTCTAAACTGAATACTTGTAATAAATAACAAAAATAAATGAGACTTCCGCCCGCGAGGCGACTTTTAAAAAAGGAACTGTACGTTTTTAAACCTCGACGAGAGACGCGAACATTCCCGTTCCTTGCAACCGTTTGTATTATGCACCCGCGTTGAAATTGGAAAGCGTTTTCACAATATTTATTTATATGTTTTCAAATTTATTTGCAATATGTAAAACACGTTTCACCGGTACTTCGATTGATTTGATTTTATTTACATTTCGACAAAAATGTTTGGGAGTGGAACGAACGCGTGGGTGTCTGACAGAGCTCTTATCTCTTAGGAAGAACTATTATTATGGCCAATCTATTATTGCTTCGCATTTGGGTTGGGCACATACCTCCCTAAAATTATAAAATTGAAATGTTTAATACTCAATCACTTCGTCCTGTGACTTTTGTAAATTGTGAATACTTCTCACATTAATATTTAAAATATTTCTAATTGCAATTATTAATTATTTTAATTAATTCCATATTATATAAAATAAATATTGTGTCAAGGATTCACGTGTAATGTAACAACACAAAAATAGCATATGTGTACGACGCATTTTTAATAGAAGCCATATTTTTAAAACTCTTCTATATGGTAAACGCAATAGGCACTTGTTAATTTATGCATAATGCTCGACCGAAATCTGAATATGCTACGAATTTCAATCTTTTTTACATATATAAAACACAGCCTATAATAAATAGATGAAAACTACATCATGATGGACACTGTATTCAGCATGATAAATTTAAATGCAAACACACAACCTAGTCCTCAAATAATGTTGGTTTATTTTCAGCTTTGCCGTAGGCGAGTAAAAAGAGTGGTCGCCTTAAATAAATCTATTTTAGGGATTATTTTTTTAAATTTAAATAGTTTAAAAAACCAAATCCATCATCACGTTACTAATCGAATATTACCATAATTCCGGATATATGTGAATTCATTGCTTTAGAAGTTAGTTTGTCTGTACTGCAATCATGGCATCAATTATTAGCGAAGTAATTTTAAAACACTAATTGATATATAATATGATTAATAGTATATATGTCAACCTACTGTGAACACTTTGCGTAAGTTCATGCTAATCACCTTCAATTAATCCAAATTTACATACAACTCTCAGCAGAAGTGTAATAATATTTGTGAATTGCAAAATCAAGGTAAGGGCATAAGTACATACGTCTATAGTTATGTATAAACTGCGATAGTTTATGTGGGATCTTTTCAAAACTATTTATGGAACTGAATTTGAAAACACCGGTTAAGTGTGAGTCGGAATCGCGATCCAAGTGTTCCGTTCTTACGTACTTCTGGCTATTTGTTTTTTTTTTATTTATTACACCCACGTGATTTTTAGAAAAGCATTTTGACAGATAAACTGGTCGACAACAAATAAATCTATGGGTTGCCTTTTTCCTTTTAAGATACTAACTTTATTCACCTGACCGCTGGATGATTGAGGAAACTTTTACACTACTAAACATCATGCCTAAATCCTGAAAAGCAAAGTTAAAACGAGTATCATGTAATATTGTGGAGCTGAGCTCCTAAATATATGTTTTAGTTACAAGCAATATTTCAAGTTTTACTCAATATCCGTGTAAAAATCCTAAGAAAATCTCTATGATGGCTTATAACCGAATTCCTGAGTGGGTGTTTGTTAACATGTGGCATAACCGTCCGACCTTGAAGCCACATTTTGGTATACAGATTCGTCGAACAATCATCATAGACAGCTATAGCTTTAGCCAAAGCCAAAGGTCAACGACCCGACAGTTGCGGAAAGTCTAATAATTTATTCCGTTTCATACAAAGCTCTCCAGGGAATTGAAGAATTTGTAAACGTTAATTGTTCTATTGGCGTTTTGGGAGTCGTGGTTTAATTCGTAGAAATATAATTTTCCAACAAGTTATTTTACATTTGTCTGTTAAGAAAAGCGAACTTTTTATCGTTTTGTGCGTTACTTGCCAGCAAGTAAATTTTATGTTCGGATTATTAGCATTTTATCAGAATTTATGATGTTTAAACAACATGTATTTTTTTATAATGAGATGTTTTTTTACAGTGGACAGTTTAAATGATATTAAGTGTTAAATTTTATCCTGAACACCAAAAATACTCTTATTCCATAAAAAAACGGTTGCCAAAAAAGCTGAAGATTTACCTGGCATTAGATCGTGTTGCATATGGACGCACACAATTAATTAATTAATAGTTGGTAGAGCATAACATCTTTTCACAGCTTTTGCTGCACTTTTACGGTCGTGCTGGCCCGGGGAAGTACCACCGCTTCTTATAAAGTCGGCATAAAATAAAGTATGCATGACTTTTGGGGATGCCGGATGGCCATGTCTATCCTTTTCTTTTTCTATTCCTATCCTCTCCAAATCCTTAATCCCGAATCCATCTTACCCAAAGTTCTTAATTTCAACTTGCAAATTTTACATCTGCATATTTACTTTATGGATCAGTAAAATGTCAAAAATCATGTATTTGTTTTTAAATGAAAGCATGTTTTTCATTTTATATGGATATATGGAATAACATGAGTATGGATAGCAGCTTTTTAATATGATAATGACACAATAGCTCACTTTAGATATTTTTATACCAGCTGTAGGGTAGGTAATTAAATCGCAATTATATGGGTATTCTAGAAATAATATAAGAAGCATTGTAAGAAATATTAAAATTCAGATGTACAAAATCATCTGAATTTAAATATTTATTACGTATATGTTTGTCATTTTTTT